>PKSG01001018.1:0-52392 GCA_002916505.1 Tolypocladium paradoxum | reverse complement strand
CGTCTAGACGGCCCCGGAGGATGTGCGCTATTTATGCTAATGGACGCCCCCCTTGGATTCCCCTTGTGATACCTATTTTTGTATGGTCTGACGAGGCTGCGGCCGAATGGCCGATATTAGGCGCAGGTGGCCGCCTGCAGGCAGGGACCCAACCCCCCTGTGGATCTGGCTCTGGCCTGGCCGCCTAGGCTCTGGACCCCTGCTGCCCATGACTCCGCCTGGAAGATGTATGACTGGGGTGCCCTGTGTCGTCGCCAGAACGGGTCTTGAGCCGGGTGGTTTTCTTATCCCAGTACGGAGTACGGAGTACCGTACGAAGTAAAAACTGGGTAAATTCAGACAGCGCTAAAGTCCTGGCGCTGCGGGGAGCCCCATAGTTTGCGGTTTTCTGGTTAGCGGCGTCTCGCTTAGCGCAGATCAGCTTCCCCTATTGGTTCCCCGAGGTGCCAAGGACTTTAGCGCTGTCTGAATATACTCAGTTTCTACTTCGTATCCGTACGGTATCCCTCGAATAGTTAAGTATCGTCACAGGTGGAACATAGCCCGGGGGACACGGCCCAGGTGGAACACGGTCCGAGGCGCGGTGGGCATCGTGACGTCATGCTTGCTACATAGACTAGTAGGGAAACGGTTTTCGAAGAAAACGAGTATGGTACAGTAGCAAACGCTGCCGATGAAGGCGTCTTCCCCTCCGAGGGACACCGAAGCAACCTATCGGGCTGTTACCTCCCCCTCGCTTTCACCGCTGCTCGACTCGCGGAGATTATAGGTAATGAGAAGAAGAAGCCCAAGGACGGGACGTGGGAGGACCTCTATGGTCCCAAGGCCGTCAGAGTTGAGAACTCGTCCGTTGAGGAGAGAACTTTCTCTTACTGCGGCCGGCCGTGATAAATGACTACTTCGACTGCGGGCACTTGGATACTATGGAGAAAATGGAGCGAGACGGCTTCGTCGTCTGTGGGTACCCGGAGTATGAGTATATGTATGGCGGATCTGAAGCTAAAGAGTCTCGATTATTTTCGGAATTACATTGCTCGAGTTCATGGCGTCGTACTCAGGCCCTCGCGACGAAGGCGAGCAGCGTTGATGCCGATCTGGATTTTAGCTTGTAGACCTGATTTTACGACCCAGTGTTACTATATTTGATTGAGAGCGTGTCGGGTAGCCGGTAATGATAACCCTGCCCCATTCAGCACACGTTTACTTACAATCCGAACTGACTCGCGTGTACTAGAGCAGCGAGCATGACACTGTACAGTACATGCAGTACACCAGTGGGTATATCTTTGCAACTGTCTCGCAGTACTCTGGCTATTTGTATCAGTATGATCGCCCCATTGTGTCATGAGCTCCACGCACTAGATGGTGGCAGAGTTGTAGGCCATCACAAGGCGCGACTTGCGATCAGTGGGCAACGAACAGCTTCGCAGTCCATTGATGCGAACCCGAGGCCACGCATCCCAGGCATCACAACGCAGGCATCACAAGCTCACAGGTACGCATCGCAGAAATCGCAGTCATCACGGGCTCTCAGGCACGCAGGCACGCAGGCATCGTAGGTATCACGGGCTCACAGGCTTGGGGTACTCGCAGGCATCGCAGGCACGGAGGCGTCTTCGCCAAAAGCACTCACTTTCAGCTTTGCTTACGCCTATGACAACCTACGTTGGCATCGGGTATTTTAATATAGAGCCTTCACTGTCTGGTGTCATTGACTGGATGAGCCTGAGATTGTCCGGTCGTAACTTCTCTTTAATGAAGCTGCTATACAATGCACTAGATAATTCCCCACACTACATGTATTCTTCTTCTCCAAGCGGTGGGCTAAAGTACAGGGTCTGATATGTCCCCTTCTTTTCGGAGTATAGAAATGATGCGTCGCAATGGACTGGTATCTGGCGGTTGTGATTCACCGGCCCGCTGAGGATGAACAGTTAGTTATTGCTTACATCGGTAGGGAGGGAAACATACAAAGCACTCTCGAAAAGCTTCCTGTACCTCCCCTTGTCCCCCAACTCGTACCCGCACTTCCGGAAGATCTCCTCGTAGTTCTGCACGGTTGCCTCATCGCTCCGTACATAGTTCCAGGTGGGCAAGTAGGTCTTGACTTCGGGAAACTCCCTGCCGGGCCTCATCTCGAAGCTAAAGTACAGCTTCTGGTAGAAGATAGAGTTATCGTTGACGGGCTTGTTGTAGTCGTCGTCGAGGCCCTCGGGCTCTTGGAGCAGGAGGTGCCAAATGTCTCGCAAGATGGCCAAGCCCTTCAACGTGGTCTTGTCCTGAAGAAGGCCACCCAGGGTCACGTAGTCGCGCACCGTGTTGAAGGAGTTGTTCCAGGTATAGACGTAGATTTTGACCCTTGCATCTGATAGGCTGGCTTCGTCGACGCAGTCGACTCCCACAAGTTCAACTGTACCAGGTACTGCGCGTTCGGCGAGGAATCTGTTCCAAAAGCAGTAAGTAAATGCCCCATAATTAAAGAAATATTGAAGCGCCAAGGCCTTGGACTCACTGCTCGAGGACGTCGATTGAGGCCGCGTTCAGAGAGGGCGTCAGACTGCGAAGAACATTCCACGTCACGTCCGTTGCTGGTTCCCCGGTTACAATTTCCTTGGCCTTGGGATTAAAGTATGCTTTGATAGACGTCTTGGGGCCACTCAGGTCAAAGGCAACAAAGACAAAAGGAAGTCGCTTCAAGGAGGGCACTTCTGCCCCCGCCGGTATGACGCTCGACAGCCATCTTGGGAGCTTGACCTGGAGCTCTTTTGCTTCTTCTACAGTTGGAGCAAATGCGGATAGCCAGGCGTCGCTCCATCGTGTGCAGAAACCAAAGGCCGTTGAAAGATAGGACAGTATCTCTCGCGCCGCCTCCACGCCGAGCGGGTCGCTGTCGCTGCCGCCGTGAGGACCCAGGAGTTCCCAGCAATAGCGTACTTGAGGCTTTTCGGAGTTGAGGTTGATACTGGGTTGGAAAGGGGAGCCAGTCTGTGTCAAGAAGGACCTGGTATGAGCCACGGATGGCCGCGGACCAAGGTTCGGGAGGACATATTCGGACAGGGCACGTATGTGCGCGTCCTGGTCGGCAGGCGAGTAAGACCCGGCAGACTTCAGGAGGGAACTGAGAATAGGGACGATGTGATGCGTCCAGTAGTCCAGGTCTACATCATTCTTGCTATTGCGTGCTGGAGCTGTCGCTGCCTTGGAGGTAGTCATTGTGCTGAAGTGGATGAATGAGAAGTGTGGAGAAGTATAATGAGGAACTCAACCAGTGTACCCTCTTCTATATGTGTATACTCAGACTATGACCTATTCCCAGAATGCATGGTGTCACTTGCGAAGTCTGCTTAGTCTATCAGGGCAAACTGGGCGAGGGGATCCAATGCAAAGGGGGGGTGAATACGGAGTACGACTCTACAGAAGCAGTCAAATTGCATCTGGATGTAACATGCAGAGTAGAGCAGGGTAAGCCTTATCAACCGATAGTCAAAGTGTAATAAACTTACGGCGGTGTCTGTCAAGTGCTCGTAAATCGAATGACTGTAGCCTGTGCTGGGTGGCCTTGATCGAGCCAGACGCATATCGGGCTGGCATGCCCGTCACCCCGGCACGGAATACCACTCAAGATGCAGAATCTCAGACCGGCCGTGCCGCATGTGAGAGATTAAGCAAGTCGACAAGATACACTGTGATTGCAAACGAGAGATGCAGGCACGTGGTATATCGCCGTCTAAAACATCACTTGGACTTTAAGCTCGACAGTCTAAATACATGTACTCAAATCCAGTGAGCAAGGGATGGCCGCACAGCACAGTAATTGCAGGGGGAAATGAGGCATCTATAAATCTATAGGCTATTGGGTACATCGTCCATCTTGCCCAGCAGAAATAGGCATTGGTGTCATTTGCGATTTGATCTTTAGGCGTACCGCCATGATATCCGTAGTTCGATTCTAAGTCTACATCGCTGACA
This sequence comes from Tolypocladium paradoxum, assembly GCA_002916505.1. Classification (NCBI taxonomy): domain Eukaryota; kingdom Fungi; phylum Ascomycota; class Sordariomycetes; order Hypocreales; family Ophiocordycipitaceae; genus Tolypocladium; species Tolypocladium paradoxum. Next base: position 48,423 of record PKSG01001018.1, on the reverse strand, counting down.
ATCTTCGGGCAGCTGCAACGACAAGAGGTGCGTGACTGTAGCTCAAGACCAGCCGAGTCCGCGAAGTGGCGAATGGCTTGCTGCCAGAGGTTTTGGTCACTACATTGTGGAGAAGCTTGTCTGAATGTATTGTGAGGCGAAGCTTGTAGGTATTCGACCCCAACAACGTCAATAGCTCTCAGTGCCTCCCCTTGTCGACGGAACCTGCAACATGCTCCTAATCTCAGACGGATCAAATATACAAGACTGTGAATCGTCACTTTTCTGCCGCTTGACTTCCATCAGTTAACATATCGATATGGACCCCTGAAAGCAGCATCATTTTTAGACGCACTGGCTCAACATATACTCATAGACTTGGTACGCGACGACGGAAGAGAACGACCGAGTCCGGGTTGGGCAAGATTTTGTCGCCTCGAATGATATTTGGCGGACGGCAAGTTTCGGCACCGCTTTGAAGTTTAAAGTCGTATTCGAGTAGAATTCGACTTGTAGTCGCTTTGATCATGTACTACCAATAACATCTTGTCAGTAATTCGGACTGGAGTCACGATTAGGGCAAGTGAAGCTGCGTCGCAAGGGTTCAAATGCGTACAGAGGCGAAGAAGCGTCCCGGACAGGCGTATCGACCAAGGCCAAAGTTCAAGTTGGATGAGCTGCTGTGTGAAAATGAGGCGGCTTGCGCTTGCTCTTGATGCGCCCAGCGAAATGGACGGAAGGATTCACCATCACCAACCGTGTCGTCGCCCATGTTGATATGCCTGGCTGGCAGAGCAATTTGCTGCCCCGGCCGAAGCTGGTAGCCATCAGACAGCGAAATGGGTTCCTTGACAACGCGCCTGAAGGTGACTACAAAGCCGTTAGTGCGTGTGGCAACGCAGGGGCAAGCTCTCACATTCGCCCACGGGGTTGAGCCGCTGCGACTCTCTCATCAGACTATCCAGAAGCCTCATTTCAAGCATTGCCTTTTGACTGATTCCCTCCCAGCCCGTTGGCAAGACCGCCTCCTGCTCTTTTCTGAGCGACTCTTGCAGCGTGGGGTTGGCCATCAGGTCGAAAAGCATGTGCGTGGTGGCCATGGCGGTTGTGTGGACGACAGCCATGCTCATTATCCCGATCGTGCGGTGTGCCAAGGCTTCCGGCTTTGCTTCGTTCTCGTTCCGTGCCAAGTCCATGCACCACTGGAGGAAGTCGTCGTGCTTCTCGTCGGGGCACGCTCGCCTTCTCTCTACCTCCGAGCCGAGGAGCTGCTGGACGTAGACCAGCTGCTTGCGCGCATGCCTGACGCTGGGAGCCAGGATTCCGAGCATATGACCAACGGTCTTGCCGAGATCTTGAAAGGTGGAAATCGTGTAAAAAATATTGCGACTGAAGGAGGCAGAGGTTTCGAGGAAGACTTCGTCTCGGCAAACTGGCTCCCCAACGAAGACTCTGGCCGCAGCGCGAGTTGACAGACTAAGGACCATGTCGTAGGGGCTGACGGGAGTCCATGTACCTAAAAATGTCAGCTACAGGACCAAATCTCTCTCAAACGCACGTACCCTCGCACTGGGGCAGCACCTGGTCAAAGGCACGCCTCAGCTCGTCCAGTATCACGGGGATGATTCGCGCTAAAGAGCGTCAGAAGTATGCTTGTCGTGGTTTACCATTTGAGACTTACGAAGTCCTGGTGTCAAGCGGCGGTGTATGGCGTCTGAATGAAGTTCGCTCCCAAGCAATATGTTCGTGAGATTGCCAGCATTGTCGTCGAAGGTTGCGGTCAGAGGATCCAGCTTGTCGCTTGTAATGGCACGCAGTTCCAGCGCATACTTCAAGGGAATGACAACAAGGTCCATGTCCATTTTAAGTAGCCTGAACGGCCGGTCCTTGTGCTATAGCCGGTTAGAAGTAGAGTTCTAGTTTAGTAAATGGCCTACATGTACCTTCCGATATCCCTCCTCAACCAGCTGAGCGGCATTGTCATTGTAGCTCAGTCGGTCTAGAAATTCCGGGAACGGCGCTGGCCATCGTCTGACCGTAGGTATCGCCCCATTCTTGCGGCTGCAGTCGATGAAGAAGCGTATTAACAACCAAGCACAGATGACGGGTACTTGTAAAAGCAAAAGGTTCAGCATGATGTTGTGTATGGAGTCAACCCAACTCTGCTTGAAATGTTGAGATTCACCAACTCGTCAGAAGAAGGTGTTTGCAAGAACACTGAGCACTCCCAAATTGACGTCGACTAGTATGCGCAGCTTGTGGTTCAACACCGAATCCGATTTACGCTATCAACTGGACTCTGTTTGAGCTTGGAGCAAGCGCCCAACTGAAAACATGCGGCGGCTACTGGTTGAGTTCCACAACTAGAGCTCATGCATCCGCGCCGTCTTCGTGCAAGTGTGCCGCTCAATTTCGGCATCATATGATATTCATGCTGATGAGCCGTGGTTCTCATTTCATGCACGTATAATCCCTGTATGTCGTATTTACACCCGGCCTTGCATTTCAACATGCGTCATGCAGTGCAACTTCGGGTCTAGAGATAAGCGTTCGAATCAATTCCGCCCCATCGGTCATCTTGGCTAGTCCGTGGGACGACGTCTAGGCAACTCGCATACGCTGCCCCCCTACCATAAGTCCGTGGTGGTGTCATTAATCACAGGCTTCCAGACAATTGATTCAACATGAATGGAGGAGTACAAGGCTCATCACTATACATAGAGAAGTGGCGTAACGATCCATCTACATGTAATTGTCGAGTACTTAATTAGCCCTGCTGAGTATCGGCATCAATAGCCACGATTTCGGTCTATTTGCTACTGTTATTATTGTCTCGTCGTACAATTCACTAGCATCGCCCTCATCGAAAGCTTCGCTCATTCCCGGCCAGCATGTCTGAAGACTTCAAGGTGTTGATCATCGGCGGGTCCGTGGCAGGCCTTACGCTCGCCCTTTGCCTGGAAAAGCTGGAAATATCATTCGAGATTCTTGAGCAAAGCGAAGACATAAGCCCTCAAGTTGGAGCGTCGATAGGCATAATGCCAAACGGGGCTCTTATTCTCGACCAGCTCGGGATCTTCGAGGCCGTGGAAAGTGTGATTGAACCTCTGGAATTCGCGCGAATACGTTTTCCGGATGGGTTCTTCTTCCAAAGCCAATACCCGTCCAAAATAAGGTCCCAGTTAGTATAATGCGGCACTTGGTGCTTCAAAGCTAATTGAGAATGCTTTAGCTTTGGATATCCACTGTCATTCCTCGAACGCCAGAAATTCCTCGAAATTCTCTATAACAAGATTCGTCACAAAGATCGCGTCCATACAAGCCAAAAGGCCTTGCGGATTGAAAGTCGGGAAGGTCGGGTAGTCGTCAGAACTGCCGACAAGGAATACTCGGGGCACCTGGTTGTGGGAGCCGATGGTGTCCACAGCATCGTAAGATCCGAGATCTGGAAGCATTCTAAGCCTGGGACGATTGCGGATAGCGAAAAGTCGAGTAAGGCGTACGCATAAATGCCGCGAAGGACATGAGGCTAATGCTATCAGCTCTGCGAATTGACTACGCTTGCGTATATGGAATCTCCTCTGGAGTTCCTGGGGTTGAAGACGGGCTCCAGCTGAGTCTCCTTGACCATGGCCTCACGATCCACGTGTTCAATGGCAAGAACAGAAAAGTATTTTGGTTCGTCATCACCAAGACTAACAAACGATACTCTTATACCGACAGACCGCATTTCGACACTCAGGATGCCCGAGAGATCTGTGAAAGCCTAAAGTCGAAGAAGCTCGATTCGGCCTTGACTTTTGGGGATGTGTGGGAAAATCGTGACATATTCACAATAACACCGCTCGAGGAAGGATGGTTCAAGACGTGGCATTCTGGTCGATTAGTGTGCATGGGAGATGCAGTACGCAAGGTAAGCATCACCTTTGCCGTCTTCTTTACTCTAATGACTGACACATAGTTCAGTTGACACCTAACCTTGGCCAGGGTGCCAACATGGCCATTGAAGATGCCGCAGCCTTGGCCAACACACTGTGGAAGGGGGATCTCCGCAGGGCCATGACCGACACTCGCGCGATGGACGACATAATACAGCATCTCAGCACATCCAGGCTCGCCATCACGAGACAGGCCTGCAGGCAATCTGAGTTCCTCACCCGCCTGCAGGCCGGCGATGGCGTGGCGAAGCGCCTCCTTGCCAGATACGTGGTCCCAATCCTGCATGACCTCCCTGCAGCGTCTTCGACTGCAACTCTCAGAGGGACACAGCGGCTTGAGTTTGTGGGCCTTCCCGCGCGAGCAGGGCAGCAGCATGCCGCGTGGCCGCTGGCCAGGAATCTGAGGGGATGTGTACCTAGATCTCATGTACTGTTTCTTATCTGCATCGGAGCTTTGATTACATGGTGTGCGTCAGGCTGGGTTTGGAACTACACATCGATGCTAGACACTACGATATTGTCACATGTCTGATAAGCAATGGAGTTGATACTGCAAAAGATGCATACCAATCTCGGGCCTGTCTCGGTACTGCCGTGATGTGGAGCCTTCCTTATGCCTGCAGTCCCACCAATGCAGCTTAAGTGCAGTTGTCAAACATAACAGCCAAAGTTCGGGCTAGACATGAGACTGCTACTTCAACATTATTCCGTCCATCGTGTCTGCTCCATCAGTTTCTGGCCACCTGCAATTCCACGTCCAGTCGCCCGCAATCACCATGTTGACCGACCGCCTTGCCGGCTCTGTTCCAGCACATGCATGGCCTACGATCACAGTCGCTGGGGCCATCGTAGTTGCCATCATGCTGATGCGCCATCTTGACTACGACAAAACGGTTCAATACTATTCCTACGTACTGGACGAGTGTACAAATCTGATCAGGAATACAGGTCGACGTCCCCGTTGTTGGGGCCGGGGTCCGCTTTACGAAATGGCTGGCCGCTATACGCAACGTGTGGCATGCGCGTGAGTCTATCCACGAGGGCTACGCAAAGGCAAGATATCTCGCCTGCCATGTATCGCTTTACTTGTACTCACAAGGTTACATGAACAGTATGGGAAACTGGCATTTCAGATACCTACCATGACGCGAATGGACGTCTTTATTTGCGATCAAGCAATGACGAGGGAATACTACTCCCTCAATGAAGATCACATGTCCTTCCGGGCTGTCATGTCCGAGGTACCTCTTCCTGCTTCCGGTGCACGAGGAATGCCGCGCTGACAGGACTCAGGAGTTTCAATTCAAATGGTTGCTACCAGGACAACACCATGACGTTCGCAGGATACCAAACTCCGTCATAGCGAAAGCTTTGAGCTGGCAGAGGACTCGAGCCAGCAACTCAAAGGACCCGTTCTTCAAAGAATTTTCCGCCGAATTTCTGTACGGGTTTCAGGAAGAGATACATGCCTTTGCTGGATTCCAAAGGCCATCTTACCTGCCATTCTTCTCTCACGCTGCCGATATCATGACTGGCAACTCGGGCTGGATAGCGGCTCCTTGCTTCCCGCTGGCATTGAAGGTGATTGCTCGCCTTACAACCAAGTCCCTCTTCGGGGAGCCTTTATGCAGAAACCCCGAGTTTCTTGACATGTGTTGTAAATTTGGAGATGCAGTACCTCGAGACGCCCTCATCCTGCGCTGTTTCCCTGAATTTATGAGGCCGTAAGTGTTTGTTTTCTGACATGAGGTCTTGACTAATTTTGCAGCTTCATTGCGAGGTTCTTGGCAGCTCCGCGAGGTGTGAACGAATTGCAGAGGGTCGTATATAACGAGCTGTTGTCAAGAAGAAACTCACGAGAAAAGAACCCAATGAAGGTGGATATCACCGGGCTCAATTCTTCGCATGTCTAGAGGCTCAAATAATTCCAGGATCTTCTCGACTTCTCGATGAACTGGGTCGATGAACACCGCACAGCCGGATGGGACGATTGGCACGTAGCTGATATGATGACCAACACAGTGTTTGCCGCCTTACATACGTCCAGTCAGGTATGCTCATGCTCACTTGGCCAAGTCAGAGGGAGCTGATGCAGATGATAGTTGGTGGCTCATACGATCTTCGAGCTCGCGACCCGTCCCGACTATGTCGCACCACTCCGGGAGGAAATAAGGCAATGCTTTGCGTTGCATGGACACGGAACCAAATTCGCCATCGATGACATGCACAAGATGGACAGTTTCATCAAGGAGACGCAGAGGTGTAATCCCCTCGATGCATGTACGTGGACCATGGTAGCACATCTCCAGACGTTGTTTGAAACGGTTTGCTGACATGCCGCAGCTGCACTTGCAAGGCTCGTTCTGAAGCCCTACACCTTCTCCAACGGTCTACACGTCCCCAAGGGCAGTTTCATCTTTACGCCCAACTCCCCGTTGTTCGAAGACGAGCAGTTTTACAAGGACCCGAAACACTTCGATGGCCTACGCTTCGCCCGGATGCGTGATGACCCCAAGAACAAGGCTGCTTGCCCTATGACGGCAACCAGCGAACACAGCATGCACTTTGGCATAGGGCGTCACGCTTGTCCGGGTAGATTCATGGTTTCTGACGAGGTCAAGCTGGTCATGGTGCATCTCCTTTTGAATTACGATTTTGCCATAGAGGACTTTGGTCCTCGTCCGCAGAACGTGGCGTTTGGAAAATTCATGCTCCCAGACATGCAAGCGAAGGTGTGGCTGAGAAAGTCAAAGCAGACTGTACATGCAGTTGCTACTTGACCCGGGACTTTGAGAGCAACTGCCTGACTTCTCTGCCTCTGCGACAATATAGCTAGCTAAACTGGCAGCTTATCAGAATGGTTATTCTCATTTCGTAACGTTGCGAGGCCATTGATGACTCGTGGTTTTCATTGGATCACATTGATGACTCGCCCTCAATCGAAGTCTCACGCCTCAATTTGAACTCAACACTCAAGACCGTTTAATCGCGCCCCACAGTCCCAACAGCCACAAGATACAAGGAATCAATTTCCTCGATCATTTAGCTAGAAATCAAGAGTCTTTACATGAAGTGTTGGTGGTGTTGGTGTAGGTGTCTCACAGGGGCCCCTACCCGGCTGAAGGTCCCTGCCCGGCTGAGAAGACACGGTTAGAGGCGGCCACCGATGCCTAATATCGGTAATTCGGCCGAGGCTTCTTCAGCTCATAGTAAAATAGGTGGCAAGAGGCGAATTCAAGGGAGGCCTCCATTAGCATGAGTAGCGCACATCCTTCGGGGCCGTCTAGGGCCCCGGAACGCACACAATTGACTACTATTTAACGGCTGCCATCCACCACGTTACACCGAGGGCAGCGCAGCCGCACTTCCCGCACAAAAATGAGATCATAGACGGGTAAAGGGAAACTACAACACACTACAGACTCAGGAGCGGTATCGTCTCGACCCCACTTTGAATGCTGGCTCCTCGTGATCGTAGTGGTTGATTGCGGGTATGATAACATGATTGATTAGCTTAACAGACCTCAGAGTGTAACCTAAAGGTGTAACGTCTGCGCTCATTCGTTACAGTAGTAGCCCGTAGTTCATGTTTTCATGCGCTGTCTTGACCGGAGACGGGGCCGCTTCAAGCACGCGTGTCACATGTGTCATCCGATTCGACTTGTCGTGCGGCCCTGTGTGCCCAGACGGAACAGAACACCGGGTGTGAAAATAAGAATACTGTTGCTGTCATTGCAAGATATCTACCCGTGCGTCTGATGATGCATGCAATACAGATGCATATGAGCTGATGATACATCGGAGCCCACAAGGGAGGCAACAACCCGTTCATCTCTCCGAGCACAATCTATCTTGCGTTCCATTCCCCAACTCATTCCGATGTGCATAACGGTGGTGGTATGCGTAGAGGGGCAGGGGCGGCAGTCAGCGGTTCTCAATCTCATGCGAGTGCGGCATAGATGTGTCGACGTGCAGGACTGGAGGAATAGCCTCACTCCAGCTTGGACATCTTTCCCGGTAGTGTCTCGGCCTGAGATACCAGATGCAAGCAAACTCCGTAAGTGACATCGGCCAGCAAGAATGTCGCGAGGCTCCAAAGAACAAGCGGACCTGCAAGCCACCCAAATGCCTCGGGCCAGTACTTCCATCGCAGGAAGGCAAAGCCGACTGTGCAACACGAGCCGAGGAATCGGCTTAGCCTGCCGGATGTTAGATGACGCCATTGATGTGTGTTCGATGGAACGCTGAGTCGGTTTGGCACTTACCACAAAGTCCACGATGTGCCTCTGGTGGTATACCTCTGCAGGAGCTGGCAAACTCCACCAATGCTCAACACGAGCTGGCATATGACGGCCCCCCAAGAGTACGCCAACGCAGGTCCAATTTCTGCCGCCAGTGCGACGTGGCCGGCGAAGCACACAAACGTTCCTCCAAGAAAGATAAGGGATGTGTGATTCGCGACCAGGGGCGAATGGGTCCATTCCGTCTTTGCGGCACGGGCCGCGGAGACCATGATGATGACGTTCAGCATCACGCCGGCTGCAAAGACGGCTAGCTCTACCCTGTTGGACGAAGGGTAGACTAGCGTATACACAAGTTCCCAGCCGATGTTGTTGCATAGTGGGACAATGCCCATGCAGTATGTCTCGCCCTCGTACGAGTGCCGGATCATGGCGGCATAGTTGATGATCCAACCGATACCCATTAAGGTAACTAGAGTGTCAGCCAGCCAGATAACATCTTGATAGGCCGGCGGGGGCTGCGAGCCGGCGAAGCCATCCATGTCGTATCGGTGCTGACAATGTTCTTTGTGTTTGGGGAGGTATGTTGCCCAGCAGGCACATTGAAAGGATCTGCTCATGCTTTTATATCCGTTGGAGGTGAAATCTCCGAGCGGTTACCTACAGGTGCCAAGAATTCCGCAACCCTCTAAAGTACCTTAGATAGGTGCTTGCAATGAGTGCGAGATGTAGTAGATCTACGTTGCCAGGCGTCTACAAAGCACATTTGTAGTCACCTATATCAGTGGATCGATTCCCAGCCGGCCCCGAGCCCAGATCTCAGATCCCACCAACCCGGCAATCTCGATTCCACACAAGCATACCACCTTTTTCGTAGGGCAATGGACTGGCTCGGAAATCGCGTCGGCGCTGGCAATATCGCAATTCTGGCAATGGGCTTGTCGATGGGCTTCGTCGCTAGAGGCTCTGCCCATTGGAAACCGGCAATACTGAACTCCATTCAACAGTATGGCTATTGCAAGAAGCTCACCTATGAGCAAGGCAACCATGACGCCGGGTGCCCTTACGAATACCTTGTCAACATCTACGGGCGACACCATTTCGAGCCCCTTGTCAATGATTTCCGGCCTACGCTGAGACAAGAAGATCCCGCCAAGTACACTTTGATCCTTGACATCATGGATGCTGTGCATTTTGCTTTAATTTTGGTCGATGACATATCCGACAACAGCTACCAGCGCAAGAATCAGCCAACTGCTCATTTGATCTATGGAGCATCCGAAACTGCGAATAGGGCCTATTTGGTGCTGACTTCAGTCATCAATCGAGCTTTGCGTGAGCGCCCAGTTCTCGGAGCGGAGCTCCTCAAGGCATTGGAGAACATCCTCCAAGGTCAAGACCTGTCCCTGGTTTGGCGCCGGGATGGGTTGAAGTCATTTCAGTATCAAGGTGATGAGCGGATCGTGGCATACAAGAACATGGCCGCGCTGAAAACGGGTACTTTGTTTGTGCTTCTGGGGAGGCTGTTAAACGACGGCGGGGATGAGTTGGATGATGTGCTAAGTCGATTTGGGTGAGTTTCCTTTGGTTTCCAGATTAATTCAATCGCATGAGTTGCATGTGGCAGGTCTAATGCCCTGGTCTAGCTGGTTTGCGCAGCTGCAGAACGACTGCAAGAACATATACTCAGCAGAGTATGCGAACAACAAAGGTGCTGTTGCAGAGGACTTGCGGAATGGGGAACTGTCGTTCCCGATCGTCATCGCTCTCAATGAGGATAGAAGCAGTCGGCTAATGGAGAAGGCGCTCGGAAGCCATGCTGAAGAGGACATCGAAGAAGCTCTAGGCGCTTTGCAGTCGGATTGCGTGAAAAAGGCTTGCATAAAAGCACTTCAGGACTCTAGCCATGGATTGGAGAAGCTCGTTTTGCTTTGGGGACGGCGCGAAAAGATGCAAGCAGAGTCCTGAGTCTGAGACACTGTCAACGTCAACGCCAATGCTGGTGGGCAACGACACGCGACGGAGGACAACCAAGGCAACCAAGGCATTCGCAGTCTTTCATCAAGATCTCTGTTTACCAAGACTATCTCTTAGCCCGTGAGCTATGATACACGTTTCTTATGCTGTTCAATAGCACTGTTGCCACAACTGTCCCCTCCCACAATAGAATCCCTGAGCAGTAGAATGGCCGCGCCGCCGGCTGCAGGGCCAGCGACCAAGCTCACCAAGAACATCCACGCGAGGAGCTTTACAGTCATATGCTGTCCTTTGGACTCGAGTACGCGGCAAAGAAGCCCTGCTGTCATGAAAAATCCGCTCGAGGTACCAGTCATCTCGTTGATCTGCCTTAGTCGGGCCTGTCGAATGCCCGTGCCCGAGACACCGACTTGTGTAGAACCAGGCACACCAGCCAGACTATTCAAAACGTGCATTGGAGCAGCCGCGCGAGGCCCCAGCATTGAGGGTGCCCACGTTGCGATAAATGCCATCAAGAAAGCGCCAACGTGGGTGGCCGCTGAGAAAAGGAACATAGAACTCAAGATAGGCCTCTGGTACCTTCCCATCACCCTACGACGCTGCCTGTGTTGGCGCCCACGGAGTATCCGCAGCGAGATAACCGGCATTGCTGTTGAGAACCCAAAGAAGACAGATAGGCCACCCAGTAGCGAAACGGATCTTGCCATTAACTTGTCAACTCGTCGTTTACCAGAGTCGCTGAGTGGATCGATTCAAAAAAACATACCTGAAAGGGGTCCATGCTCGTCCTGATGGCCATTCGTTCATGATGATGACAACGAACGGAATCAGTTGGCCGATGTAGAGGAACAGGTGGAGTGAAAACCAAGGCCAGTCATGCATTATAGATTCCATGGATACGCCTCCAAGAATTTCAATCCACATGTACAGCCATTGGCGGCCATTTTCTTCGTGAGCTGGTTCAAAAAGACGAGGAAAGGGCGGAAGCTCAACGAGCGGATAGCCTTCTTTCAGTTTCCAAGCCGTGCCAATGAAAGCAAGGAAAACCTGGAGAAGGTTCATTAGCCATGCTGAGGACATTTAGACGATTTGAGAAATGAGGAAGCAACGTATGAGAAGGGAGCACAGCGAGAATCAACAGCAAGGTGGCCAGTGTTATATAAACGGATTCTAGTCACATTCAAGGCATATTTGCGCTTAGTCTCGGGGGGTTGGGATTAAACAAGCAGAATGCGAAACAGACCAATCGGGGAGCAGAATGTCCGCCGAACTGCTGATAAACGTCTCTTGGGGTTCGGAGTTATCTGTTGTCCCCCCTGCTTGGCATGTGATTTCGCGGCCGGATGCCCCCCTTCCTGGGCTGTGCGACGGGCCCATCCTACATAAAAACGCAAATTGTCCCTACAGAATAAGGACTGCAACGGACCGTTATTAACCTTCCGCTTGCTTCGGGCTGAGGTTTAGCAACAAAGCTGCCCAATATGAACAATAATAACGTGACTGGAGCCTCCTTTGGCGATGCATTGGCCAGGTTCCCCCACAGAGGCCCCAACGGACTTCCTTGGGGCCAATTAGTCGGTGCTCTTCTCGTCCTTACGGCATGCACCTGGCTCTACTTGCCTACCTTTGACGGTGTCTCTGCTCCCTTTACCGGGTATCGCTCGCCATTGGAACCAGGCTTCCTCGTTCGAACGCGATTCGCAACGGGGGCGTCTACAATAATCAGCGAGGGATATGCCAAGGTTCCATCTTCTGTCAAGTCACTTGAAATTTATCCTCGCTAATGCTACGCAGTGGAAAACATCCATGTACAAAATATCGCGACATGATGGCGATTTGCTTGTGTTGTCGCGCAAGTACGTTGACGAACTGCAGAATGCTCCTCTTGAGCGACTGAGCTCGATCAAGGGGTTGATAAAGGCAAGGACGTTCTTGGTCTCATTCGCCAGCAAGCTCAAATGGCTAATTGTCTGTGTTTAGAATTTCGGCGGTGGCTACAGTGGGATTGACATCCTTGCAGAAAGTGACATTGGAACACGTGCTATTCAGGTGAGAAATGGATTGTAGGCCCGAGAGTACATCGTTAACATTGGCCAAGACGAAAATCACCCCAAATTTGGCTAAACTAGCCGACGCCATGAGAGATGAGCTTGAATACTCGCTGCAAAACGATGTGCCTGACTGCCACGGTAGTTCTCCTTGCAGTTGGTAACTCGGCTCACATCGCTAACCAAAGGTTCAGATTGGACTTTAGTTCCAGTTCAACCCCTTCTCCTGAAAACTGTGGGACGAATCACAAATCGTATCTTCATTGGACTCCCCCTTTGTCGCATTGTAGAATGGTTAGACACGGCCTTTGACCACGCGCACAATGGTAGGCGGAACTCGGTGCGACTGTCTTGGCTGAGGGGTAGCCGTTGACTATAGACAGTGACGATGACACAAATGACTATGAGGGCCGTCCCTCCAGTCATTCGACCGTTCTTAAACCTTGTGCTCCCATCTTCATGGAAGTACAAGGCTTCCGTTCTCCGTGGCAAGAAAATCTTGGCCCCTGAAGTCCAACGCAGGCGACACCTCGAGAAGACCGACCCCGACTATGTGAAGCCGAATGACCTGCTGCAGGCAATGATGGACTTTTCCACTCCAGGCGACAAGGACAGCCAACCTGAAAACCTGGCCCATCGACAACTCGTCATCACCCTGGTTGCTGGGCACAGTACGGCTGCGGCTGGCTCTCATGCACTGTTCGACCTTGTTGCCAGGCCACAGTATTTCGACGAGCTTCGCGACGAAGCCCTCCAGGTCCTGCAAGAGGAAGGGGGTGGCTGGGGAAAACAGTCGCTCAGCAAGTTGTGGAAGATGGACAGTTTCCTCAGAGAGTCAGCACCTCCCCGATAGACTCGATACGCCCTCAGCTGCTACCCAGCGTTGCTGACCTTGCATTTAGATCTCAAAGACAGAATCCGCCCAGTCTATGTGAGTCGCCCACGACTTGAAATCAAGACTTCATCTACTAACAGCATCGCACCAAGTGGGATTCCACCGCATCGTCCAAGACCCTTCCGGCATCACCCTCCGCGACGGCATCTACCTCCCCTACGGCACGCACCTCTGTGTAGCGCCTCAATCCATCTCGAGCGACCCGGCCGTAATCCCCCAACCCGACGTCTTCGACGGGCTGCGGTACTACGAGCAGCGCCGAGGGAACCCCGGCGAGGCCATGAAGCACCAGCACGCCACCGCCGATAAGAACCACCTGCACTTTGGTTACGGCACCTGGTCGTGTCCGGGCCGCTTCTTCGCGTCCGACGAGCTCAAGATGACGCTCGCGGCGTTGCTGCTGCGGTACGAGTTTAGGTACCCCGAGGGAAGCTCTCGGCCCACAAATAGGCACATTGACGAATTTCCGTACGTGGACCCCGAGACGCCGCTGCTGATGAGGCGTCGTAGAGAAGGTGGAGGAAGTACTGGTGTGTAGATAGATGTTGAGGCCGGGAAGGGAGGTTGACTGTGCGGCGTGATCTGATGTGTTCAAGTTATCAAGATGTCACATGCAAAGCGGCACTCCCGTATTCCGTAATTTGCTGCCTGTTTGAGAAGCTGTGACCGACTGCAATCCAGCGCTGCAAGTATAGTTATCTTAACATCGCCATCGCCTATGCTGTCAGTACGTCTGTGCAGTGCATGCGCATTGCATCAAATCTGCATCACGAGCGAAGTTAACTAGATACATGTAGGAAGAGAAACTACCTAGGATAAGAAGACGGCCGACTCGGGAGTCGGGATCTTTCTAGTGACGAGATAAGGCACCTTTGACCAGTATGCATGTAGGCCTCGGTAGGCGATCGCCAGGTTTAACGCGACATCGGCCCAAGGGCCGTTTTTGGACGTATTGGCCGCTGAGCGAAGGGAGCTGCAGCCAGGCTCTTCTCGGGTGACACCGTAATGGAGTGTACATAAGGGAACCGGGCAATCTAAGGCGCGGGTCAGGGCTGCAATGCATAGACACATGCATAAGATTAGAGCACGGGACACTACAAGTATGCCGCAGCGCACAGAGCGAAATCTACATCTATGTATCCATCCAGCCTGCATCCATGTCAATGGTAATCACGTCAGTTGCAATAGCTCCAAGTTGCAATGCACTCTGTGACCTGCCTACTGCACGTCAATCCTGTCCCGTGCCATTTGATACTCGTAACAGTCGAGGGCTATCTGTTCTCGGCCTGGCCATCGACCCAGTTTTGCCATCTGGTGCCGCAGCCTGCAGGCCGGTTCTGAAACCAGGCACTTGACGCCCCTGGCGTAAATGCACTTTCCCCAAGCATAGGGCCTATTAATGCTGCAGAATCACGGAATCATTGCATGCCATCTACTTCGCCATTTATCCCACTCCAGTCGGCGTGCGGCTGGACGTCAATGCTGAACGCAAGATGCTGCAGCTGTCATGATGCAAGCGGGACAGAGTTCCTGCGAGATACAATAGGGAAAAGAGACAACAAGCATGACTGTGGCATAGATAACACCGTGACATTTTAATCACGGTAAGTTACCTGCCGAGGTTGTGTCCGTAGGTGACGCTTTCATACCCAGAGTCATGTCAGGTCAAGCTCAGAGTCTCGCACTTGTAGTGTTATCTCGGGACGGCTGGCTCGATATGGGGCCAATGGCTACATTGGAGTATACATGTGCTTGAAAAGAATCACAATGCATGAGAGTGTGCACATCAAGGGCGGATCACTCTGTTGTCACGTCTTCTTGGACCATGACTGCTTCTGCGCGGCCTAAAGAGCTGGGCCCGGGCCAGTAAAAAGTCGAGCTGCTGTCTTTTTGTTGAATCAGACTTATTGAGGCCCTCGTGCCAAGTAAACAAGGGCTGTTGAAACAATGGAGGTACAAGAACGCGCCTTTCCGAAACCAAGCAGGCAATACTCCTCCCAGTCCATTCTGCGGCTTATCACACCGAAACTAACACATTAATTGTTTAGAAGACTCGCTTGGGCAGAGAAAGAAGACATGCCCCGCAAAGGATCCAACCCCCCGGACCCAAAACATCCAGCCATGGCCGCATCCCTAACGAGCTTCGCCATCACGAGGAATGGCTTCCTCCCAGACAGCAATCCTCTGAGCAGACTCTCCGACTCCTACTATGAGCCGTGGGAACTCATCGCTCAGCGCTTACCAGGCCTCATCCGGTATGGCATCCGTGAAGCCGTCGCTCAGCTTCCTTTGCTATCAACAGAGCGGTTGGCATCCGAAGAAGAATGGCGAAGGGCGTATGTCATCCTGGCGTACGTTAGCCACGGTTACGTTTGGGCAGGCGAACAGCCCGAACCAGTAGGTTTCACTGGACTGGAGCTTGGCTCCCGCCAAGGTCAGTACTCAGTACTAAGAGTTCGACTAACACCGCTGCATAGCTTCTACCTCCACAAATCACCGTCCCATTCCTTAACGTATCAACGCACCTAGGGCTCCCACCAGTCCTTACATATGCAGCCGCCAATTTATGGAATTTCTTCTGCGTAGGAGCGGACTTTTCAAAGCTAGAAGACCTCAGCACACTCTGCTCGTTCACCGGCACTGAAACGGAATCATGGTTCATTCTCGTCAGCGTCGCAATCGAGGCAAAGGCAGCGACCGTCCTCCCTACGATAGTGAATGCCCTCGAGATCACCCAACACGAACCACGGGACTATCAGGTCATCGCTGACGCCCTCGACGAACTGGGCCAGTGTATCCACAGTATTAACGCTTTGCTCGATAGAATGTATGAGCGGTGCAACCCCATGGTCTTTTACTATCAGGTCCGTCCTTTCTTAGCCGGGGGCAAGAATATGGAGGCAGCCGGGTTACCAAGAGGAATATTCTTTGATGAGGGAGATGGAATAGGCAAATGGAGGCAGTTGCGCGGAGGGAGCAATGGGCAGAGCTCCCTCATTCAGCTGTTTGACATTGTCCTTGGTATCGACCATAACACAGAGCCTGAGGTTGGCGGCGCCCGACGAAGCTTCCACGACGAAATAAGGGACTACATGCCAGGCCCTCACCGGCGATTCCTCCTTCACGCCGCTCGTATGGGCAGCATCCGGGAGTTGGCTCTTCTACCGTGCGTTACCGACGAGCAACGTCATCTCAGACGTGCTTATACGGCTGCGACGAAGGAGTTGGGCGGCTTGCGGAACAAGCACCTCCAGATCGTGGCGAAGTACATCATCCTGCCCTCTAAGCAGCTGTGGAGGGATTCGAGGAAGGGTCTAGCGAGCGCCTCACTGTTTCCTAAAAGCAATGAACTAACGGGGACCGGTGGGACAAGCCTGGTACCGTTCTTGAAGATGGCAAGGGACAAGACTGCTCTGGCCGGTCACCTCGGCGGATAGGGAATTTCAGTTTCTAGAGCAAAGTTCCAACGGATGTGATCTTTTGCCAGTGTTCCGGCTGCCGCCGCTGGCAACTGAAATTATGCCAATGAAGGTGACAAAGAGAATCTGCGTATCGCAAAAAGAATGCGGTTCGCCAAGGGTCTCGACAGATTAAACCTCGTGGGGTTCACTCACAACCGAGATTGGATCAGGCAGATATACAGTGATGGTAGATCCAAAGAGCTTATAAATGCAGGAACTCTCAACGAAAATCTCTGCTGCAAGTCTGGTTCTCGTTTCGGTTCCTCGTCGTACTTGTGGAACCACGGGTGGCCTCATCCGGTTGGCCTCCGCTGCCCGTCAGCCATTGCGATGGATCCGTTCAGCGGATATTCACTGCGCACGAGCGTCCCAGTGACGGCAGCAAACACAGGCTGTCAATGAAATGGGTCACAACGGCATCAAACAAAGCAGTGAATCACCCGTCCGACCGCTGTGGGCGCACGTTGTCATTGCTCGTGTCCGAGTAGCACAGCACTACGGACACCACCGACTCACGTAGTCATTCAAAAGGCCTTCTGCCGACAGTTGGACATACCGTCGTCGTCGGACACCTCATTGGATATCGTGGTCTTCTGGAGTCACCATCCCACGGCCTTCATCATGGGCTGCTGCTTTTCGAGCACTCACAACGGCTTCCAGGACATGGCCGCTCGGCCGGCCAAGCCTCAGCAACCGCCGCGGTAAGTTTCAACCCGGACGCCCAGTCCCGTCGTGCGAACTGGCAGACTCGCTGACACCAGAGCCAGAGACGGTGGAAACGACACCGGCAACCGCGGGAGGCCTAGTCACCAGACCACGGGCACCGCAGCGATCCTCGGCGCAGTGACGGCAGCCGCCCCTGGAGAACCAGCGGCTCTGAGCTTCGACGACACCAGGGCACTGCCTCGGCGGCCCGCGAATGGAACAGAAGCAGCTCCTACGGGAGCGCCAGCCTCATTGCCAGCCCCCAGCCTGTCCGACATGCCGCCGTCTATCGAGATTGGACCGGTAGAGTTGGAGAGCGCGCCCGTGGAGCCGATGACAAAGGACGGCCGCACTTCAAGCTGAGGCCCGTGCTGGGGATCGTGTTCTAGGCGGCGACGGAAGGCATGAGCGCGACCAACGAGGAACCATGGGCCGTATCATTGCAAGTGCATTCGGCTCGTCAAGGATTTGGCTCGGTAATGTCGTCCTGCTCTTGGATCTCGACGGCGGAAAGGAACATTAGGGGGGAGCATCAGGCATGGCGCTGGGTCTTGGAAAGCTTGGATTGCGCGGACACGTCGATACTACATAGAGTAATGAATCAGCAAGGGGTTAATGTGAACAGAGACTCGATGATCGAGCCTTGGGCGATTAGACAGTGTGGAACTGACCGCTGGGGCAGGTTCGAGTGGACCGCGTCCAGATCGAGTCTGCTTCGTTTGGGTAAACCGAAGGCCTGCCCGACATGACGCTCCATCTGTGGCTCGAGTTGCGTCTGCACCGGCCCGTTGATGAGAGGAAAACGCGCGCTATTGTGCTCAGGGCGGATCCGGCTCGGCCCCTGCCGGAGGATCCAGCATGCTCCGACGGCCCGACCCTTGACCGTCGACGCGAACAGGGACACGGCGTAGTATGAGTCTGGCCTCGGTAATCATCATCAAACTCCGCCTAGACAATTGATGATGTCAATTGATCCCGCGACTCGGCGCCGTCAAAACAAGCGCTACACATACTCGGCGCCACCGCGCCACCAGCGGATCGCCCGCACCCCGTCTCGCTCATGTGAGTCCCGTCGAGTCGTCGACTTCCAACGTGCTTGTCGAAGCCGCTTGCTTGTCATGCCCAGTCGTCCCATCCAAGTGCAGAAACTTGCTCAATCACTCTCATCGGCTGGCGAGGTTGGCAGCGGTTCTCTTCAGTTCTTGCGGCCGTTGTTTCTTCCGATTGTCTCGTAGCTGCCCTGTTCTTCCGTGAGCTGGCTTTCTTTTCCGAGTCTTGGGCGCATTTGCGACTTAAACTCGGGACCTGCAGTGCTACACCTTGCAAGCCACGTCAGTCCCGAAGCGTCAGGTCCGTGAACCTTGCCTGCTATAAAACTCGGCACCACGCCTGCGGCACGAAGCCAAAGTCTTGCTCATCTTCGTGGATATATTTTTTGCGCCGTCCTCTCCTGCCGTCCGCGTTCAACCAGCTTCCCCAAAAACACCCAGCCCTCAGGATCACGATTCACAGCACGCGGAACCAAGACTCGCCAGGATGAACATGGACATGACGACCACCGCCATGAGCGGCATGGACCACAGTCACCACACCATGTCGATGGACATGCCTGCTCAGACCTCTGCCGCTATGGACCACGGCGCTATGGACCACGGCGCTATGAACCACAGCGCCATGGACCACGATATGGGCGGCATGGGCATGGGTGGAGGCTGCAAGATTTCGGTACGAGCCTACCACTCCCCCAGCGACACGCAGACTCGACAGATTCCATGTCGTTTAACGAAAACAAGAGCTGACAGTGCTTTAGATGCTGTTCAACCTCAACACCATCGATGCCTGCTTCCTCACGGAGCAGTGGCACATCACCTCCTCGGGCATGTTCGCCGGCTCCTGCATCGGCGTCTTCCTGCTCGGCATGGCCCTCGAGTTCCTCCGCCGCTCCGTCAAGGAATTCGACCGCTACCTCATCAAGCAACACGTCGCCAAGTACCAGACTGCCCCGGGCGCTCCCGTCGGCGCAGAGGGTGACTCCGTCAGCAGCAAGGAGGCCACGCCTCCAGCCGCCTGCGCCGTGATCCCTCCGTTCCGCCCCAGCGTCTTGCAGCAGGCTATCCGAGCGGGCCTCCACTGTCTGACTTTCTCCGTCGGATACGTGTTAATGCTCGTGAGTTCCGTTTTTGGGGTTGATCCCGCGTCCTGTTCAGCCTAAGCTAACGCCGGTGTCCAGCTCGCCATGTACTTCAATGTCTATATTATCATTTCGATCTTCCTCGGCGCTTTCTGCGGAGCATTCATTTTCCAGTGGGAAACCCTGCCAACCATGTAAGTGACCCGAAGCGCCCTCCACCGTTGTGAGAGAAAATCGCAAGTATTAACGCCGTGGCATGTGCCAGCCGGCAACAAACGAGCGCCGCCCAAGACGCAACCGTGTGCTGTGGTTAGGCACAAGCTCCAACATGTTTATTTCAAGCCGCAATGCGGGATGTTGATGTGTCTATAGAATAAACTTCTCTGCTACACATGGTCTTGGAGCTCTGCGGCTGCAATTCAAGGAGCCGGACAGGTGGTGAGGTTGGCAGTGTTGCATTGCATCACGGCATACTCACCATATCGCCTAGTGAGGAACTGTCACCCAGGCAGCTTCATCCCTGCCCCCGTACTTTTCCCATCTCCAGTGTTCTTTTTTCGTCGCTCCCCTAGGTACCCATCATCGACAATTCGGCAGGACGTCATTGACTCATCTCCCATTACCCTCTACGTTCTCGTGTTCGACGTTCTCGACTGGGTGCTCGCCAATCCCAGCGGCTGCCATGCCCCACGTAACGAGATCAGACATCGCCAAGTCCGACAACGCCATATCATGTCAAACGTCGCCATGGATAGCGGTGATGAAGCGTGATGGGGACAAGTTGAGGGAGAGAGGCAAAGGGGGCTTCGTAAGGCTGACGTAGAATCGGCGCGCTCGTGATAATGCATACTATTACCACCCCAACAAAGACCGCATGAGAGTAGCAAGCCCAGAGGGAGACAAAGGGCCCTGTAGGCGAACACCACGTCATTCTTCACCAATCCTTCCAACGCGTAGAGGCCTCATCTCTACAATGACGCGATATACCGTCATGTTCTTGCTTCAAGGCATTCTTTCATGTAGATTATTACTATTGTTGTTCATACCCTAGTGACCTAAATAGGTTTCTAGTCGCTCTATACTTCATAGAGCACAGGAAAAACCGTTCATTCAGGCCAGAAGCACGCAGCCGGATTAGACAACCTAACCCTCTGCGTAGCCCGGGATCCCCCCGGAGGTCTGCGCGGATGCTATACGTGCAAAGTAAGCGCCTTCCCTAAACGACTCCAACCGTTACTTGTAGTAGCCGAGCTCGAGTTTCGTCCCATCTACCTACCTACCCACGGACTAACGCGCTGACCAATGCGCCAAGGTATCGCTGTGGGAGCGGCCTGGGTTTTCAACCAGGAGCTAGGTCCTTCGCCAGGTGCCCCAAACCTAGCCGTACTTCGTAGAACCCTTACGGCGGCCTGTTCCGCCACGTGATTTATCATACGCCGCGTGGAAGGCGCGCACTGGTTCAGGGGGGTCTTCATGTGGATTTTGTGATGAGAAAAGGGGATATGAAACATGGATGGACATGTGTTGGTTGCGGACCATCTTGCTCAACGACATGATGGATTTTGCTGATCTCTTCAACAGAGTCAGCTACCTCAGTTTACATGGTTATAGATATATAAAGTACAAGGGCCTCCTCCGACAAGAGGCAGCATTGAGCCGGGTATCATATCAGCAAAACTCCGTGTCCCAGAATGTTCAAACACCTCGAAACGTCCCACGACTCGTCAATCTGGCCCCTCAGAGCCCATACCTTCTCCATAATCTCCAGCGCCTCTTTGACGGTGCCAAATATCTGCAATACGCCAAGGCGCTGGCCCATCGCTCGGTACGCATCTTCATGTTCTGCCGGCGAAAGGCACCCCGAGACACAAAGCGGCCAGGCCAAGGCGCGCAGGCACGATCCTTTGGGGACCTGCGACATCATCTCAGTCGCCTTCGAGACGGGCCAGCGAATGTCCGGGTTGGATGGCTGCCAGCCGGATATGACGACATTCAGGTAGCTCAGCGTTGCGAGCAGCCAGAAAATCTGAAATGTTGGTTGCTGGTCGGGATCAGACCCAGTTATAGGATCCGAGACGAGCAGTGGAAAGCCATGTTGAGAGGCAAAGTGGTTTCTGGGGTGTTGCTCCAGAACTTGAAGGCCGCCCTTGATGGCATCCGCCAGAACTTGGCCACGAGACACCAGCTCATTCATTGACAGCGATCCCGTCTGCTTCTGCATCTTCTTCCAAGACTCAAGGGCAGCCACGTCGCCGAGCACCTGGACGATCCAGTTGGGCAGGCCAAAGAACTCATCCAAAAACAGAGGTGCGGCGGGTACCGGCTCTATCCCCGGCTCCTCCGAGGGGCAGCCTGGAATGATGTTTCCCTGGTACTGGTACAGTCGCGGCGCATTACCCAACGTAACGCTGGACAAGACATCGATGTAGAGGAGCGTTGCCGTGAAGAATCGCAGCGCGGCCTGGTTCGTGCTCCACGGGCGTCGCAGGCCAATATCTGGAGATGGCCACTGTGGATTGTATAGGTTGTTCAAGGTTTCTGTCCAGTGCTCTGGCCTGGGGAGGATCTGTAGGAACAAAGCAATGGCGGCATCCAGGTGCATCCTCCAGTTGTCCTTGTTGGACGTGGCCACTTCGAAGTAGAGCATCTGGATGATGCTCTGCATCACCACCAGCGCTCTCCGCTTGTCAAATCCCGACTTGCTGGTGTTGAGAACGCGCATCTCCTTTTGCAGCTCCTTGAGTCCCAGCTCGAGCTGGCTCTCGAGTTTGTGAACCATGCGAGCCGTGCATTGTGCATGCTGCTCCTCGCCATTGGCCAGCACTATGGCGAAGAATGAGCTGGCCAGCGAGATGGCCGTGTGGTAGACCGACCGGTTGCTCTGCAGCACGTCCAAGATCCAGCCACGGCCGCCAGCGAGGACCGGGGGGCGATAGTGGGGGAACAGGTAGGGAAAGACGTAGTCGAGGTAAATCATCAGGAAGTGGATGTCGACGTCCGGGGTAGAGTCTGGGTCTTCCCGTCGGACGAAGAGTTGGCTGTGCCAAGGGACTTCGGGTGGCGATGCGCCATTGGTGTTGCTGGATGCGGGCGTTGAGCCCATCTCATGGCTGCGCGGTGAGAAGTCGGTGTCTGACGCCCCAGACATGCCGTCGGGTCGATCGCGTCGGCTGGAAGCGGGCGGCTCGGTGTCGTCATTAATGTTGACCATCTTGGTCTCGGACTCCAGCATCTCGAGGTACTTGCGGTCCCTCCGCTGGCTGGCCTGCTTCTTGACCTGGGCCTTGATGGCCTCGCCCATATCCTTTTGCTTTGGCCCGCCGTCCATCCAGTCTGGCTTTTCGTCATCGAAGTAGCAGGTGATTTCCAGCGCATTGCAGGTGTCGCATACCGGGCGGTTCTCGGCGCACTTCTTGCGGCGCACCCTGCACGTCCAGCAGCCGCCCGACGAACGGGTCTTGCTGGACATGAGCTGCTGGAAGAGGGACATTGCGGCGGCGGTCGGACCGGCGGCTGGCTGCGGCTGATGAGATGTCTGGTAATACGGACGTGAGCTGCGAAGACAGAGTCTCACTCCATCGCAAGCTCACCCAGCAATTGTGGAGTGACACCTCTCATTTGTCAGCAGCCAAGCTCAGCTGCCGTCGCACGAAATGGCCTGATTAACTCATACCTTCAACAAGGGAGCTACCCTACACCCGGACTGGACAGTGTAAGTTCAAGCAACTTCCAGCTTTACTGCTCTGTAAGATAGGATGAGAATAGAGTTTCGCTTATTCACGCCAAGCGTCAATTAGCTAAATCTGAGACAAATCGAGCGTTAATTGACTGCAATTCAGCCGGTGGTTAACCGTGAGGAGGTGTGGTACCTTCCGCGGCTCGTGATGCCTTCTAAAGGGGACGGCTATGACGCGTTTGTGGTTTGACAGTAGGAAGCTGGCACGCAGGCATCGCAGGCAATCGTAGGTATCGCAGGCAGCACGCATCGCAGTCGAAGGCACTCACTATCAGCTTTGCTTACGCCTATGATAGCAGACTTCTGTGGCATCGGGTATTTTACTGTTCTTCATAAGTCTCTAGGAATCGCTTGGATCTTTAGGCTAAGTCGGGCACATTAGAGCGTGTGGACTTAATGGGAACAATCCAAACGCCAGTGATCAATTTTGTATCTTCTGTAGTAGCCCAAAGCCCAAACAACGAGGCGACGATAACCATTACTAACCGAATCCCGAGTCCCAAACCAAACCAGATTGATGATTCCATTCTATGCATTACATCCGAACCAATCCATTGCACCGAAAAGAAAACCACAGTCCAGAATCACCGCGGCACAGGCAGTCTATTGCCACCAAAGAGCGTCTGCCGCCTTTCGAGCAAGCCTAGATCCCACCATCCTTCAATCCTCTCCAGGATGGTCTTCCGCTTCGACTTGGCCCTGGCCTGAGGGCTCGGTAGCGGTGGCGACAGCACCGGCAGCGGGCTGGGCACGACCGTCGGCAGCGGAGGCACGGGGGGCAGCTCTTCGAGCGGGCGAGGGGCTTGTCGTATGCGAACCCTCTTCTCGCGTATCGGCGCCGTGGGGGGCGGGGGGAACCGTGGATACGGGCGAGCCACCGGGCGAGGCACGTTGATGCTGATGGCATCCGATGATGAGTCGCTGTCGTATCTCTTGTCCGGCTGGGCCATGGCCATCGTGCCCAGGCTCCGGGCCTACTTCAGCACGGCTGGACGTGCCGGCGGCCCCGCGGGAACCCCACGGCCGCACCCTCATTCGAGGTCCTTGGGCGGCTGGCGGGGGCCGCCCTTGATGCGCTTCCAGAGGCACGCGGACGTGACGGCGGAGACGAAGAAGAGGATGCAGAGGCAGATGCTCAGGCCCCAGATGGCCTTGATCTCGAAGCACGTCGCCTTGTCGGGGTCGACCCACTCGAAGTAGTCCTTGCGCGACAGGTTGAGGAACAGCGAGTGGACAAAGTTGGCCGTGTTGCCCTTGTCCGGGAGGGACGGGCAGGAGAGGTAGCTGACGGGCTTGCCGACGACGCAGGCCACGACGATGACTGCGATGAGGCAGAGGCCGTCGGCAGCGGTGGAAATGAGGAGCGGGAGCATGGAGTCCCAGTAGAGAATGTAAGTAATGACCGTGTACACAGCAGCCATGCAAGCCTATCAACGTCAGTCGAGCACTCCAGACGCTTGACGAGCAGCGGCTTACAACAACCAGGGTGCCAACCAGCGCAGACGGGGCTTCATAGCTGGCTGCCACCATTTCCGAAATGAAGTTGGACGCCAGTCCGATGATGGTAATGAGAGAAATCGCCTGCAAGGCCCGCATGGCCGTAAAAGTCAAGCCCAAGGCACCGAGCGCCGGAGGAGCACCCATATTGACGCGAGACACAGGAATGGCGAGTGAAAGACGAGGCCGTGACGAGCACTGCGCTGTGCGGAGGGGAAGGTGCTTCGAATGAAACGGCAGAGTAGCCGACGAGCAGCTGGGAGAAGAAATCTTGTCGCAGAAACGCCCGACCGATTGCTGGCCGAGGAGTGAAGAGACTGTTGCAAAGACAGACGAAGCAGCTCGGTCTTTGAAGTATGCGAAAGTGAACGGATGGATGTCCGGATGTAAAGTCTTGTAGCAGAGAGAGAGCAGAAGAACCCGAAGAGACTGAAATAATGAGACCCAGACCGGAACCCAGTGACAACAGACACAAGGAAAAGAGAGAAAAAAGGAAAACGGGCAGGAAAATGTGTTTTCTGGATGAAGGCGCTTGCTGAGAGGGAGAAGCAGACTGACAACTCCGAGACGCTGGCCTCTCTTTATACAGGTGCCTCACGGCCGCAAGGCGACACCCTCCGAGTTCCAAATACAGCAACCTCCTCCTGCTGCACAACCACAAACAAGCACGACCAATAGGCACCCGTCCGTCCCCGTTTCAGACAAACAGCCTCCCAAGCCGCTCTGCAACAACGGCCGGCGCTCCACCCGGCGGTCTCACACCAACAGCCTGTCAACCTCTGGAACCCTCCCGCCGCGATTGCATCCAAGCCCGCCACGGCAACATGAGACGTCCGATGGTGTGGGCAGGCGCCGACGCAGCCAATCGTCGTGTCCGCCCATGCATGTCGGAATGGAGGCGCGTTCATTGGGTGGGCGCTTACCGACGCAGCCGGCAATGGGCATACACCGATTTAAGCGCGCAGCGAACCTTGGTGGCTGGGATCCTAGACCGCAGAATTTGACCCGAGGACTCGCATGATTGGGTCTGGTTCAATGTTGCATGCGAGGAGCCGAGAGGCTGAGTATGTTTTAGGTGGCGGTCGCGGGTGGGCGAGATGAAAGGCTCGAAGGCAGAGCTTCATTCGTGTGCGTCGGGACCAAGTTTTGGGCTGATGAAACTGGGCTGTAAGCGCGAGCATGGTGCTCCAGAGGTTAATAGAAATCGAAAACCTGTCGATCGAGAGCTCAATGCTTGTGATTCCAGTGGGCGTGAGATGGCAAGTCGCGTCACCATCCAACGAAAGCAACATGACGTGTAGTTCAATTTGTGCGCCGATACGCCCATCTAAGGTCCAATCAAGAAGCATGCTCTTCCCCTGTTTTCTCAAGCTGCTGTAAAGTGATTTTGGCATGATTCTCCCATCTCGATGCCACCTGTTATCAGACCATACATATTCAGTAAAACTTGCTCACCCAAGAAGGTCATCCGATGCAGAGCCGCCGCTGCGTGCGGGAGCGCCGCCAGTGCGTGGTTGTGAAGAGGCACCAGCCGGGGCTCCCCAGATACCAGCGCTGCTCTTCTCCTTTGCCAGCTGACCCAGAGCGGGTCCGGCACCGGACGTGTTGGTCTTCTTGATTCCGCCGCTGGCCTTGCCCCACAGAGCGCCGAAGGCATCGCCGCCCGCAGCACTGCCCGCCGGCTTGGCAGTCGGGCTAGTAACGGGCTTCATGTTGGCCATGGTGCTTGGGCCACTGGACGACGACATGCTTGACATGGCAGACATGCCTGCTTTGGACGCAATCCCTGGCTGGGCTAGCGCTTGGACTGTGCCAAAGTAGTTGGGACCCGTAGGCTGAAAGCCCGCTGGCTTCTGGGGCTGTGTCTGAGCTGGCGGAGAGGTGAAGGCCGAGTAATTGATGCCAGGAGTCCCCGTAACGGCTGGCGAGATGGACGATGTGTTGACCATCTGGCTAAGATCTGCCTTTTGCGGCGCCGAGAGAGGTTGCGGGGCAGCGAACTGAGCGGTTGAGGATGCCGTCGAGGTCAGAGGCGGCGACAGGGGTTGCGCAAAGGCGCCCGAGGCGGCTGCAGGCTGTGTCACTGGTGTGGCCTCTTGGAAGTCGTCAAACTCGTCGTCATCGTTGGCGGTACCAGCATGGCCGCCACTGGGGCCGGCCAAGGAAGCCAGCCCTGAACCATTGGACGCGGCGGTGGCTGCAGAGGAGCTTTGTTCGGGTTCGTCGAAGGAGAATAGGTCTACCTCCGGCTCCTTCTTTTTGGCCGCTTCTCCGGTAGACTTTTTGACACCTGCGCGCTCAGTCTTGCTCGTGGCCTTGGACGAAGTTGCTGCGGGCCTCTCATCCTCGTCAAACTCGTCGTATTCTTCGAATCTGTCCGACCCTCTGCCCGCATCCCGGAAGTCGCTTGCCTGCCCACCAAAGCCGCCGCCATCGCCATATACGCCTCCAGAGTAGCCGCCATATGCTGTGCTGCCACCGCCACCGCCGCCACCGTACCCAGACGATTCGTTACCGAAGCCCCCGTATCGGCTCCCGCTCGACAAGCCGCTGCCGAATGTCATGCCGCCCTCGACACCAGTGTACTTGTTCTTGGTGGCACGCGCCTTTTTACGCTCCGATCGAATTCGGTCGACGTCACCCAGGAGCTCAGCCAGCTCCTTGGCCCTGTTCCGCACGTTCATGCCCTGATCTTTGCCGTTTTGATCGATGAAGTGGAACTGGCGCAGCATCTTCAAGAGTGTGATGTGGCCCCGAGCATCATCAATGACACGCTCGGAGCCATGTTTGATGAGGAACTCGAGCAGTTGCAGAGCCTTGTAGATCTGGCGCCACTCCTCGGCCGACTTCTCCGTGAATCGTCTGTATATCATTGGCATGATCTCGTTGAGGGTTTGGCTGGTTCTGTTAGCTGATGCTGAGATGTTCGCTCGTCGAGCCGCGTACTAGTTGAATGTGCCATTGGCAATCTCCTGCATAGTACTGGACGATGCTCCCCATGGCTCGTTGTTTGTTGCCTCTCGAACCTAGTATACGGAGTTAGCCAGCACGTCAACGAACCGTTCCGACCGAGGACAAACCTTGGCCTCCATCTCGGTATAGTTCATAACAGCTACGTGCCGGGTAAGCATTGAACGCGCCAGGATTCAGGTCTGGCCATGTACCATTTTGCGCCTTTCGGAACCCGGCCTTGAGGTCGTACAAGGTCAGGTTCGAGACTGTGTTCTTGATGTCGTTCAAGTCCATTTTGGCAAATTCGATAAAGCGAGACCAGCCGTGAGCCGCAGACGAATTGTCGATTCAGCACGAGTCGCTGACGAGCGATGGTTGTGGTGCAAGTCGATGCTGCGAAGGCGGGTGGAGGTGCTTGTCGTGATGGACAGCTGGACTTTCGGGCCGCGTCGCAGCGGCATCCCACCCTGGCCTCACTCTGGGCAGGGGGTTGATCACGTGACATCGGTGTGAGCTTGAGGTGTAGAGTGGAATCCGTCGTACTGCGTACCAGCAACTCCAAGCCAGAGGCAGTAGAGACCATGATTGCAGACGAGAAATGAAATAAAACCAAACTATGCACTTTGCGTTGGAGATTGCCAGATACATCACCGCGTAGTTGAACTGGAACGTCGAGGACTCGCAATACCAGAGGCTCCGGCGTACCGTGGCCAGTGGTACAAAGTACCTGAGACTTCAGGCCGGAATGACTGGTAATAATCCGCGATGGAGCCAAACTTTTCCCCTTTCCAGAGCTTTCGACTCAACCTGCTGACCTTGCGACTCGAGCCCGTCCATCATAACATTCATCTCTTGTGTTTCTACCGCCTTTACGAATTGTAGTTCCAGGTATGTCCATTTTCCGTTGGTCTCGTCACATGGCCTCCCCAGCATGCGCAATTGTCTTTGGACAACGCACATCACAACGGCTTCACTGGCAGCACGCCAGAGCCTCCGAGCGACATGCAGCGCGCTCCTCGGAAGCCAATTACACCACCCTGGAAAGTCGCGCAGCATGCCGGGGGCTGCCTCCTCCTCCCCCCCAGAATGGATGACATCCGCCGGGTTGACCTGAAGCTCCCTCGTCCGTGGGGAGTGGCCGCGCCAGCCTCTGCACATGGGCAGGATGATAGGTGTGCTGGTTGGCTGGTCGGGGCCATTGGCCTCCCAACCAGTCCCAACCATTCGCTGGAAGCCTGCTGCAGGTGGTCGGCACGCACTCAAGCCGTTGAGCTGCGCTCTGTCCGATCGAGCGCAGCTGCACAAGATCGCCGGCCCATTGGGGTTCCTTCTGACTGGGCTGGGGCCACTCGTCTTGTCGGCCACAGAGTTGAGCTTGCTCAGGCTTGCTGGCCCGGCAGTGACAGCAGTCGGGAGCCGTTGTCTAGGCGATGGCGCCGCTGCCACAGCTCCGGCCCGGATCGGTGACCTCACAGTGCCGTGGGAGCTCCTGGGCCCCCAAATCATGGACCGCAATTCCACGTGACTGGCCGGTCACTTCCTTCCCCCCCCGCTATTACGCGCTGTTGCGCGCCCTGGTTGGTCCAAAGTCCCGCCACTGACCCGTTACCCCTCCAGCAGCCTTCAAAATGAGATCAACGCTCCTTCGACCCCTCCTACCCCGCTATAAGCTCTGTTCCCCCGGGTCAAGATCTTTCCCTCTTCCACAACTCGCATCATCTTCCAACACATTCCGAGCTGCTCGATTCTTTTCCGCAACATCCGCAATCATGGGCAACAAAGTGTAAGCTCTCCCGAAGCTTTGGCCTTCCCCTGCCGAGCATGCCGATGAATCCCTCTGACTAACGCCTTCGGCATAGCTTCTTCGACGTTGAGTGGGAGGGCCCCATCATGCAGGGCGGCAAGCCTACCTCTACCGTCAAGGGTGAGCATTTTCTCCTGCGATTCGTCAAGTTCCATGACGTTGCGCGTCGGAGAGCATCAATGGCCAGTGTTGCTGTCCCAAACGCCCAGTGTGGCCCTGCATCACTGCCTTGGAATCCTCTGCTGAGCGCTTGCTTATTTTTCTACCTCTCCCCCGTTGCCCCGCCTCTGCCCCTGCCCCGCCACCGATGGCGATAATGTGCTGACGAGTCTCAAAACTACAGAGCAGTCTGCTCGCATCAACTTCAAGCTGTACGATGACGTCGTCCCCAAGACCGCCGAGAACTTCCGCGCTCTCTGCACCGGCGAGAAGGGCTTCGGCTACCAGGGCTCGTCCTTCCACCGTATCATCCCCGAGTTCATGCTCCAGGGCGGTGACTTTACCCGCGGTAACGTACGATGACCGACTACCTTACAAGGCTTTGAACGAACAAGCACTTACCGGCTCCTAGGGCACTGGCGGCAAGTCCATCTACGGCGAGAAGTTTGCCGATGAGAACTTCCAGCTGAAGCACGACCGCCCCGGTCTGCTATCCATGGCTAACGCTGGACCCAACACGTAAGCTCCCCGATTCTCTGCCAGCCCCCTGATGGCATCCCTGCTAACTGAACACGGACAGCAACGGCTCCCAGTTCTTCGTCACCACCGTCGTCACCTCGTGGCTCAACGGCCGCCACGTCGTCTTCGGCGAGGTCGCTGACCAGGACTCCATGGACGTTGTCAAGGCCCTTGAGGCCACTGGCTCTGGCAGCGGCGCTGTCAAGTACAACAAGCGCCCCACCATTGTCAAGTCTGGCGAGCTGTAAGCTGT
Source organism: Tolypocladium paradoxum (assembly GCA_002916505.1). Classification (NCBI taxonomy): domain Eukaryota; kingdom Fungi; phylum Ascomycota; class Sordariomycetes; order Hypocreales; family Ophiocordycipitaceae; genus Tolypocladium; species Tolypocladium paradoxum. The sequence continues at coordinate 18,128 of PKSG01001018.1, read as the reverse complement.
ATAGCATCTGTGTATGTTGGACGATTTCTGGACCGAATTCGGACGGACAAAATGAGGCGCTGTTACCAGCAAGGACCTTGGTTCACGGGGCGGCTTGAGGACTAGCCGGCCTAACAGCTAGCTACAATGCACCAGAAGTTGACATGTGACAAGATACGGTGCACTGTGTCTGTTCAACTTGTAGCCACGCTCACTTGGGCTCTCAATCGGGACTGTCCCAAGTTACAGTAGAGCCATTGCTACATCTTGTCTAATCCTACGCCAATGCCATGCTTGACCCACACAAAACCATGCCCATGTACCGCCAAACTCCTAGACCATGCAAGCTCTTGCGACATTGCGCCGCCCCAAAGTTTTGATAATTTGACCTTCCCCTCGCCTCCTTGTCAGTCAACCCCTAGCCACCGCTTAAAGTACTCGCAATTGCTCGGCCCAACCGGCCCGCCCTCCTCGCAGAGCTCAAACACGGGGCAGCGGCCGCAGGGGGCCTCGGTATACGGACTGACGTAAGGGTCGGGCCCGCCGTCGCGACCCGTGGGGTCCTCGCGGCCGGCCCAGCTCTCGGTGGACTGCTTGGCGACGCGGGCGACGCGGTAGCCGAGCTTGCCGGCGATCTTGATGGGCTCGATGAGGTTGTCCCAGACGAGGACGTCGACGAGCTTCTTGACGTCGTCCTCGGAGAGGATGGTGTTGTTGGTGATGCCGCTGGAGGAGAGGAGGCGGGCGATGTCGCGGACGGTCGGGTAGCCCGTGTAGCCGGCGGGGAGGGGGAGGAAGGCGGGTTCGCGGCGGGGGGCTGCGGTCGTGGATGTCTTGACGGCCTTGGAGGGTGGTTTGCTCATCTCCTGGGCGCCGCGCTTCTTGCCCTTGTCGACGCCGCCCTTGAGCACGCCCTTCTTCGGCACCAGGGTCCTCGTGCCGGCGCCGCCGTGGGTGCTGAGGTAGCCGCTCTGGCGCTTGACATAGTCGAAGACGACGCGCTGCAGGTCCTCGATGAAGGCCTCGTCGAGGTTCTGGTCCGTGTACCAGGGCCCGCCGGTGGCGCGGTCGCTGGGCCGGATGGAGGCCTTGATGAACATCTTCTTGTTGGGGTGCTCGACGTTCTTGAAGGGGGCGATGAGGCCCTTTGTCTGGAGCTGCTTGAGGGCGTTCTTGAGGACCGAGTCGTGCATGTTGAGGCGCTTCTGCAGCGTCTGGGACCATATCCCGTCGCCGCCCGAGTCGTCTATCAGCGAGTACACCATGACCTGTTCGTCCGTCGCGCACTGCTTGTACCTGGACACCGTCCGGGTTAGTCCCCGGCGCATCGCGGACCGAGACACAGGGAGACGTACTTGTGCGCTTCCTGCGCGTCGCGCCACTTCCACAGCACCTGGCCCGAGGCCTCGCGCATCGTGATGAAGAGCTTGTCATCGCTGAGGGACTGCACGACCCGCGCGAGCAGCAGCAGGTCGCGGTTGGGGATCACGTCCAGGCGCAGCAGGTCGTCCTGCGAGAAGAGGTCGTTCCCGGGACCAGCCTCCTTGCACCGTTCGTACAGCGCCTCCTTCCACACGGCCAGCTTCGCGGTGTCTGCGTCGCCCCCCGCGCCCGCCGGAGGGGCGGCCGCCGCACCTGGCGTCGGCATGATGATGCCTCGAGCGTCGATGGCGGTTCGGATTCGGATGTAGGGTGGCGCGGATGCCCAGAGAGCGACCAAGGGGGGTTCAGTGTCGGGAGTAGGTGCTACATTGACAGAGGTGAACGAACTGATCGGAACAGGATGGAAGGAGGATGTTGGATATTGCGAGGTTGGTGACGAGGTTACTCACGCAGTCGGTGAATTTTGGGCCCCGCATTGAACTTTGGTGGTAATGCCTTAGCCTTGCATTCAGCGGAGTGCTTACTGGCCATTGGCACCTGGCACCCGGCAGCCTCGCAGAAGGTGGGTGCACCCTCCACACACTCACCATAGTCAAGCCCAGAGTGTAAAAGGATATGTTCAATCAACTGCAAGGTCGATATACCAATGCATACGGAGTACAAAGCGGTGCTAAATGTGACCGTTCCAGAGCATCAAGCAAAATACCGTAGGCCAGAAACACGAGCTCCTCAGCCTCCGTAACGAGATCTCCCCGAGCCCTCTGATATCACTCGCTATGCCGTACGCCAAAAACGCCATCTCTGGCCAACCTGTCCGTGGATCTTAGAGTACAACACGTTGGAAGCTTGCCACCGATACAAATCCCATGCCCAAGCCTGAGCCAATCAGGACACATCAGGAGGCGTTTGGGAAGAGCGCAAAACATGATCGGGGGTCGCTCAACTTGCCGGGCTCGCCTCCTTGTCGTCTGCTGCCTGTTCCTTTTCCTTTTCCTTGTCCTGGACGACTTCCCTGGCTTCCGCAGGCTGGGCGTCATCTTCTTTCGCCTCAGTAGTTTCTGTCGGTTTCTCAGGCTTCTCAGGCTCAGCTTCCGCAGGCTTGGGCTCGGCAGCGTATGCCCCCATCGACTCCCCCTCAGCCTCAGCCCAAGGCGCGTCGTCGGCTGGCTTTTCTGTCGCCTTCTCATCGGGCTTGGGCTCCGGAGCTGTCTCGGGTTCGACTTCTTCCTTCTTAATAGTGGCCTCTTCAGTAGGGGTCGAATCGGTCATGCCGACATCTCCATCGTCGTCGACCTTTTGTTCTTCGGGCCCCTTTGGCTCCTTCGGCTCCTCGGGCTCCTCGGGCTCCTCTTGTTGAGCAACGTCCTTCTCTGCCTCCACCGTGGCGGCGACATCCTCAATGGTGTCGTCATTCACATCATGCGCATCATCCTCAGCTTGTTCCTTGGGGGCCTCGTCGCTCTTGCCATTGCGGGGAGTGGCATTGCCGCTTTCGATATCGGTTTCTCCCTTGCGGAAATCGTTGAAGGTCCGCTTATTGCCGTTTCGACGCGTAGCCCCATTGGCGGCGCTCATGTCCTCGTCGTCACTGGCCTCGAATTCAGCGTCGTTCTGGACGTGCTTGTCCCAGCGGTGCTCAGTCATCCGGACATCCTTGTTCTCGTCCTCATCGAGGTCGTCCAGCTCGGCCTCTTCCTCGTCGGTCATTCCGCCGAATGGCCTCCGTGGCACATCCTGCAGCTGCACCGACGGGGCTGGCCCCGTTTGGCGGAGGTTGTCGACGACGGCAGCTGTGATCTTCTCCAGATACTCCCTGCTGTTGGAGTTTTCCATGTTGGACGACCGCACGTCCAGTTCAAAGTCCGGAGCATAGTACTAAATGTTTATTAGCGTGAGTCAGGTGCAAGGGTATGTGTCAAGGCATACTTCATAGTATTCGTTATAGGGCAGCGTGCGGTCCATTTCCTGGCCAACGATGACTCCAGTCTCAAACGCCCAAGTGCGGGCGACGTTTCGCATGGTGTATCCACCACCGCCCAGGACCAGCGTTGGAAGGCCGAAGCTCTTGACAAAGTTGACGCAATTCGCGTGGCCCTCCATGCTGAGGTTGAAACACCCCAGCCGATCGCCAGACAAGCTGTCACCGCCGCATTGCAGAACCACAGCCTCTGGCTGATAGTACTTCATGACGTTTTCAATGACCGGTTCGAAAATCGACTTGTAAGAATCGTCGGTGATGCCGTCGCGCAGGGGGAAGTTGACCGAATAGTTCTTGCCCTGACCGATACCGATATCGCGGAGCTCGCCGGTGCCGGGGAAGTACTCGCCGTACTTGTGGAACGAGACAGTCATAACCCGATCGGTGGTGTAGAAGGCCTCTTCAACGCCATCGCCGTGGTGGACATCGATGTCGATGTAGAGAACGCGCTTCATGAATCGAAGGAGTTCGAGGATTCCGAGAACAATGTCTGTTGCGTAGTTAGTACAGAGCCCACACACAAGGTATCACAAAGCACCCACCGTTCACGTAGCAGAAGCCACTGGCTTCGCACTTTTTAGCGTGATGAAGGCCACCCGCCCAGTTTATGGCAATGTCGCATTTCTGTCGGTTGAGGCGCGCCGCGCCCTCCATGCTTCCGCCAGCACTGATTCCGCAAAATTCGAAGAGGCCGTCGAAGACGGGGCAGTCATCACCGACATTGTACTTGCCCTGCTCGCGCATGTAGCCGTCCATGTTGTCTGGCGTGACCTTCTGGAGGAAGTCGATGTAGTCGTCGGTGTGAAACTGGGTCATCTCACCACGGGTCGCGGGCTTGGCACGCTGTGGAACGGTCAGCTGCTGGCAGAGGACGCGGCCGGCCGATGCGCATAGCCAAGGGGATCACTAACATAAATCTCCATCTTCTGGTAGAGATCGTACTGCATGATCAAGCTGTGCGCCAGACGAATGCGATGAGGCTTCATCGGGTGGCCGGTGACATAGGCATAGTTTCCAATATCGGAATCGTAAAAGTAGGCCACCTTCTTTGGAGAGGAGCCATTGAGGGCTATGGAGCCCAGTTGGGCCATGCTGGAGTCGCCCATCGCTGCGGACTTCGGCTCGAGGATCTAGCTGAGGTTGTTGAACGCGAGGACGGGGGGATTCGCGGAGACAAGTGTCCCATGTGTGTATTCCCGGGCAAGATGAGCGGTGGTGCCTCAAAGGAAGCGTCGCATGGTCGTACGACGACGGTAGGAGAGGTGTTTCTAAGGGTTGGCGAGAAGGATGAAGCAGCGCGAGAGTCGTCGCGGCACGATTCAGAATGACACGGCGGATTAAAGTTCGGGCGGCGAGGCTGCATTGGTGAGTTTGGCACGACAGCGTCACTGTCAGCCACAGCACTTTCTATTGGCGCGATTGTTCCCCTGCATTGAATTGCGTTCCCCGCTACCACATTAGCTAGCCACAGAGCGTCTCAATTGTTAGTGTGAGGCTGGTGTAGTTAGTTCGCTTGGCATCAGTGCCTCGCCACACCAGACATTATTACTAACCTCCATCGCAGCAGCAGGCTGCCGCAGTGCTGCGTCAACATCGGCAGGGAAGCTCTCTCGCTCTGACCACACCACACCCAACCACTGGCCACATCACGTCGCGGATTGCAAACCTTACATCCCGACCGTGGTCTTCCTCAACATACCCTCGACTACCAAACGGCTGCGACATGGAGCGATTCAGGAACTTGTTGGGCGGCAGTGGCATGGGCCTGGGAGGAGCTGCCCATGGCACGGTAAGCCTCTCACCGACGCGCGCAGCTGCGACCTTGGAGCTCCAAAGCCTGGGCTTGTCTAGACGAACGATGCTAACAGCTACTCCTACCAGGATAACACGAACCTCATCGACAACTCCGAGACGGTCTACATCTCATCACTGGCGCTGCTGAAGATGCTGCGACACGGCCGTGCGGGCGTCCCGATGGAGGTCATGGGTCTGATGCTGGGCGAGTTTGTGGACGACTTTACCGTCAAGGTCATGGACGTGTTTGCCATGCCCCAAAGTGGAACGGGCGTCAGTGTTGAGGCTGTCGACCCCGTCTTCCAGACCAAGATGATGGACATGCTGCGGCAAACGGGAAGGTAAGCTCAGACAGCACTAAACAAGACCATCCTTGGGCATCACAACTAACGATCATTGCAGGCCCGAGTCCGTCGTGGGCTGGTACCATTCGCATCCCGGGTTTGGCTGCTGGTTGTCTTCTGTTGATATTAACACCCAGCAGTCCTTTGAGCAGCTGAACCCTCGCGCCGTCGCCGTCGTCGTCGACCCTATCCAGTCTGTCAAGGGCAAGGTCGTCATCGACGCCTTCCGGCTGATCAACCCTCAGCTTTTGATGATGGGTCAGGAGCCCCGTCAAAGCACGAGCAACCTTGGCCACCTCAACAAGCCTTCGATCCAGGCCCTCATCCACGGACTCAACAGACACTACTACTCGATCGGCATCAACTACCGCAAGACCGCACTCGAGGAGAACATGTTGATGAATTTGCACAAGCACGTCTGGACCGAGGCATTACAGATGGACGACTTCCGATCAGAGGGCGACAAGAACAAAGAGCGACTGCAGCGACTGGTCAGCCTCGCGGAGGGCTACGAGAAGCGTGTCAAGGAGGAGACGGAGCTGACCAAGGAACAACTCAAGACTCGATACGTGGGAAAGCTCGATCCGAAGAAGCACTTGGAGGACGTTGGCCAGGAGCTCATCGAGGATAACATTGTTTCCGTCTCCAGACAGATGATCGACAAGGAGGCCACGATGCCCAAGAAGGAAGGCCCTGCCGGCGCAAGCGGGCACGCGAATGGCGACCGGATGGACACGGAAGAGGAGTTGTAAGGGATCACAGAGCGCATGATTTCCTCGGATATCGGGCCTTGCGTTGTAAGATTTACTAGGCGTTATAGGCGGTCGGGTGAGACGATTAGAGGCCTATCCATGCATACCAAGTCTTGCATTGGGGTCATTTTACGTTGACAGTCTTGATTTGCGATTTGTGTGCTAAACATGGTGTCCAGTGCAACCCCTCCGCCGACGCTGTTCGATTCTTCTTTGTGCTCGAAAGTTGGTACGACTTGACGAGAGGAAAGGTCCAGACTCTGTTCAGTGCGGAACGCAGAACACACAGAAAGGAATCCTATTCGAAACCTGCATAAAATCTCGATTAAATCGCCTCTCTGGCTCATTCCTTCTCGACTCCCTTCCATCTCAAAGCCGTGTTGACGCAGCTCCACTCCTGATCTTGCTCAGTCTACTATACCGCCCACCAAGATCGCTTCCACTCGTCGAAGAGAGGTCACAACATTGCACGGGCTTCCACACAACATGTCTCTGCGCAACTTTTTCCGGTCCGTGTTTGGCGGGCTGTCCTGTTCGTCCGGACGGGACGACGGCGACGATCGGAGACAGGCGCGGCTGAGCAGGCGTCGCAGCACGCCGCCGCGGCTTGCGCTGAACCTTTCAGAGGACCCGGAGTATTGGTCCAAGTGGACGGCGGAGTCCATGTCCGGGATCGCGGCGGCGAATGACAGGCATCGGTCCTCGGTGCGGCAGGCTGGTCCTGTGCCGCCGGCCCGATGCTCGTCCGCTGCTGTTCGGGGGTCCTATACGCCTACGACGAGGGCTCGCAACTCGAACGCCAGCGCGTTGCCGCAAGCTGGTTGGAACTCGCGCGTGGCTCGTCCGGCCGCCCGTGAGACACCACGGGGACAGGTACCTGCTCGAACCCAACCCAGGGCCCGGCAAAGCACTTACACGAGACCGAGTTCGCAGGTTGCCGCCAAACAAACGGTGCAAAGGGTTACGTTCGAAAATGACAAGAGGCAGTCTACGGTTAACAACAGACAGTCTACTGTTAGCAATAGGCAGCCTGTCGTTAACCATAGGCGGCCTGTCGCTAACAATAGGCAGCCCGTTGTTCACAATAGACAGCCAGCCGTGAATCATAGGCAGCCTGCTGTCAACAACAGGCCGAAGGCTCAGGCTCCAAAACCATTGAACCAACGGGCCCTGATACGGCCGTCGAGCCATCCTACCCAGAGGGTCAGTCCGGCGCAGGCAACTCAGATTACCCCCAAGCCACGGGCGTCCAGCCATCATGGCCGCAAGCCGCAAGCAACTACTCCGATGAAACCCATGGCACAGACGAAGGTACCAAACAAGCTCATGTCACGGCCATCGTCCTCTGTCGCTGAAACAAGCTCGCAAGCGGCTTCGAAGCCACCCTCTCGGCCAAGCAGTGAAGCAACTCTGAATCTCCAAAGACAACCACAGCAACAACACCACAGCAGCACTTCAAAGCGATCCGCACGAGCATCCCCCACGTTTGAAACGATGACCCGCTCGGCCGTCTGCGAGGTCGTCGACGCCATCGGCAAGATCTTCGCGCACATCCCCTACGCCGTGTGCGGCCACGCCGCCATGGTCTACTACGGCAACACGCTCCACGAGCCCGACCACATCAGCATCGTCTGCCCGATCGCGTCCCTCGACGCGGTCATCGGCTGGGCCCAGACCAGGGCCCTCGCCGTCTGCGCGCGCTTCCCCAAGGCCTTTACGTACACGACCGCCGACGGCGTCGAGCGCTGCGTGCGCGTGCTCGGGTACGCCGAGTTCGACCGGCTGCGCCGCGTGCGCCTCGGCCCCAGCCTCGCGAGCGTGCTCACGCTGCCGGGCCTCGCGGACAGCATGGCGTGCGACTACGTCAAGGCGCTGCGCGACGGCGACCGCCGCGGCACGGTGCAGCGCGCGCGGGACATCAACTGGCTGCTGCGGCGCATCGTCGAGGTCGGCGGCGAGGAGCAGCGCCTGACGGTCGAGCAGGCGGGCTACTTCGGGCGTCTTGACTTTCTGGAGCCGTTTTCGCTGGCGCATGAGCGCGCGATGCCCCTGATGGAGAGGGCTGGGCTGGATCTCATGTCCATACCGGGATTCAACCCGCCGGCGCCGATTGTGCCGGCGCCGATTGTGCCGGCAGTGCCCGAGCCCAGAAGGGCCAGCGAGGTCAGGGTGCGCGCAAAGAGGCCCCGTCTGGCAACACATGCTGACGGCCCCGTTGCAGGTACCGTAACGGCTGTCCAGGGCAGAAGACCTCCAGGCAGAGGGCACAGGCGCCGAGAAGCCGTGGTGGTGCCGGGACCGCGCGGCGCACCCCAGGCGCGCAGAATCATTGGGTTCTCCCAACTCGCGCAGTTTGTGCGCGCCGCCGTTAGGTTTCAACTCATGGGGGACATCTTCCGCACCAAGCAGGCACGGAGTGCGTGTCCTCCGCTCGTCATCAACCGAACAAAGACCTCGGCCAGGGGCAGCGCAGACACGCACCACAAGCCCGCCACGGCGCTCAAAGGCACGGCGTCCAGGATCCCCCGCTACGCAAGCGGCGGAGAGGCACTGCCGCGCACATCCCATGGCTCGTCCACGGCGTCCACGCGCCGGAGCGTGGATGCCAGGTCGTCTAGGAAGAGGGAGGCCCGCGCTTGGGATGACGAGATGGACCTCGTGCTTGGTGAAAACATTGTGCTCTGTGACTCTGCCAATGATGGAAGCTGGGGTTGGATAAATGGCGGTTGAAAGCTGGAAACTTGACTGTACAGTGACTTGGATCCTTTATTGTGTTGAACACGCTTAGCTGCAGATGCCAGACATGTCAAAGCATTAAGAAGGACGAAGAAAAAGGATATCTCAAACGGTTGGCGATACTTTCAATCAATTACAGTTCCTCAGTCGACTCTGCTATACACGAGGGCTCCGCCTGTCTCCTCGTCCGGTCTCGCTCTCCCGGTCGCGAATCCGAAAATGTCCCCTCCCCCAGGCGCGGGTTCCTTGTCTCAACGAGCATTTTATCAGCGAACGTGTACAAGGCCCGGGTTAGTCCACTTACCTGGAGCGAGAGGAGCCAAGGTATCCCACTGGTATGGTACCCGCTTGCCTTTGTGTTAGCTGGAAGAAGAGCTGAGAGGAAGATATACAGACGAACGGCTTGAGCGTATGGGAGAGAAGAGCCCGCTCTTCAAGCATGCTCATTAAGTTTTCTCGATTCTGAGATGGGTAGCCCAGAGTTCCTGCGTATTCCCGACTTGGGACCCGTGGACCCATGGACCCATGATTCAGTTGAGATTTCAGAACGACATAAATCTCTTCATTCCTAACAGAGTGCTCGTCGCAAGTAAAAGGTGCCCAAACTCCATGCGAATGTATATGTCGCCTCTGTACGTGACACAATGCAGAACTGCCAACTTCGCCAGCCTCTCCAGCTCCTTGTTTATAACCACAAAGAGCCCTCATGAAAATGTAAAACCTCAAGACAGTCCCCCAGACATATCCCAGTCTCCTGCACTGGCCAAGTACTCCAAACGCCGTTGTCATGACGTCAATACTCTCAACTTGGCCGCATGGCCGGGCCGATGCGCTCTCACATGTGGACGGGCGCTTTTCATCACGCGGATCCACTCGCTGTCACTTCAGGTGTAGAATATCATCTACAAGATGGCCAAGTAACGCATCGGCAGACGGTTCCGGCTCGCTGCGTCGCTTCCGTCGGCAGATTCACACCACAGCGGCAATCTGCGCCTGACGGGGTGGCAACGTCCTCGACGAAATGGTCATTAAGCTGGGTGGGCTCCTATGCCCCCATGGCGGGAACCTTTTTGCCTCGCTTGCCCAGTAATGTCGCATTGTCGAGATTCAGCTCGAACGCCCCCTTTTGTCGGTTCCGATCCCTGACTTGCTGTCGCGCGGCAGCAGTTACGGTAGCCGAGTGCTGACCATAGCCCTTATCGTTGACACGATGCTGCTCGCGTCCCCGGGCCTGTTCTTGATCCCGAATGTTGGCCTTGCGCATGCTCTGTTCCAGCGCAAGGGTCGCGTTAGGCTTCAGGCCGGCGCTTTGGTCAATCTGCATGCCATCATCTTCTTCCTCTTCCTCATCGAGGCCACCGAGAGGCTTTCCGCCTCCAGCCCTGGCCCCAACCTGCTGCCGCCTCTTTCCTTCCTCTTCTTGTCGATGGACGGCGTAACTGACGTCAAAGACCTCACGGAGGTTGACAGCGCCGGGGGATCGAAAGTCGTAGCGCTTGCCCGCCTCCTCAAACTTGCTCGCATCAAAGGACCGGAGCACCTCCGGCTTCGTCTTCTCCTCGCGGGGAGTCGGGCCGCTTGCTCGGATCCAGGGGTGAGCAAGGAACTCGCGGATGGTATACCGCTTCTCGGGGTCGACAGTCAAAAGATGCGTGATGAGGTCCTTTGCTGACTTGGAGATGTCATCCCACCACGGCGACAGGAAGGTGTACTGCCCTTTGGCGACCTTTTCGGTAAGCACCTCTATGCTTTCGTCGTAGAAGGGTGGGAACCCGCAGAGTAGCGTGTACAAGACACAGCCCAGAGCCCACATGTCGACAGACTTGGAATACCGCTCATCCTTGACGATTTCAGGGGCGGTGTAGCCAACGGTGCCGCAAGGCGTCATGGTTTGACTCTCCCACACAATCTTGGAGAGGCCAAAGTCGGCAATCTTGATCTCGCCAATGCCGCCCGCGCCCAGGCCGTGGACGAATTCGCCCTCATCAACCTTGTCCTCGTCGCCGGGCTGCTTGGGCTTCGGGTTCTTGGACGGAACAAACGGTATGGGGTTGAACAGGATGTTTTCTGGTTTGATGTCCCTGGATGCGATCAGCTATGCTCAGTGCACCGAGGTTGCAATGACGTGTTCCCAGCACCCATGTCGATGCCACAGTTGCGTCAGGCGCTTACCGATGAACCACGCCCCTTTCTTCATGCAGATACTCCAAGGCCTTGGCCACCTTGATAATGACGTGCCGTGACAGCTCCTCGCTGAAGTACGTCAAGCGGACAATCTGGTGGAACAACTCGCCGCCGGGCGCAAGCTCGAGGACGATGTAGTAGTACTGCTTCGACTCGGAAAACTCGACGAGCTTGACAATGTTGGGGTGATCGAGCTGGCGCATGATCTGAACTTCTTTCAGGATATTGGAACGCTATCACACGAGTTAGCTTGACTATTGCTTCCTAGGCAGGCAGCGGCAACGCCCGCGCATGCTTGGTACAACAGAAGCAAATCAACAAGACAACGCGAGCGTCACAAACTTAATCCGATAAGGAAAAGGTTCTCGCACCTCTGCAGCTTTCGGAATCTTCTTAAAATCTGGGTGTAGAAGTTTGTTTCCCTATTCCAGGGATGAGTCCCCAACGTTGGCAAAGTTGAAGTCGCAAAACAAGCAGCGCAGCACCATTGCGAAGCAAGAAGAGCAAGGAAAGAAGGCGACGCAAAGCAAGGCGAGCCAAGCACACTCACCTGCATGCTGTTCATCTCGTACTTGCGGACAACTTTGATAGCTACCTCGCCGCCATCGCCTTGCAGGTCACGGGCACGGTAGACGTTGCTGAAAGCGCCGTCGCCCATCTTCTCGACCAGGTCCCAGCGCTCCAAGCCCGGGTAGCGCGGGAACTTGGCCCTGCTTGCATTCTCCTCGGCTACGAGCTGCTTGAGCTCTGCCTCGTCGACCCGCTTGGTCTTGGTGCCACCCACCTGCTGGGCAGGCTCGACATGGTGAGCGGCGGCGTGGCCAGCTTGGGCGGCTCGGTTCTGGGCATCGCCAGGCGCTTGAGAGTAGGCATCTAGGGGCTCCTTGTGCGCCGGCGGGTGGCCGTAGGCTGGTTCCGAGGCGTGCATGCTCTTGTCCAGCACGGGCTGCGGTGCTTGGGGAGGCGAGGGTTCATTATTGCGCGGGGCCTCTTCATTAGGGTTTGGTGCACGCGCTTGTTTGCCTAGAGAGGAGGAGGAAGAAGTCAGCAACTGGTGAGACATGGGCCGCGTGCTCTGGCGAGACCCTGGAGGGGATGCGATGCCGTCATTGGGACCGGGGTGTGGTGGAATGACGGGGAGACGGGACAAGCACATACCATGGCGGATGAAGTTTTTGAGCTGCTGTATGGTAGACATGACTACCAGGAGGCCGCCGCTGACGAGCGACTGCGCATCAAAGCGTCAAAGGGCCGGGTTCCTGCGATTATATCGAAGTCTGTGTCTGACGTTGCTGGCGGTCGATTCGCGGTATCCTCGGGAAGAGAAGCGGCCCCAAAGGGTAATACCCGCGTGCGGTTGCACAGAGGGCACTAGTACGGGCGTCCAAGGTCCAGTCGAGGCGATTGCAACGGGCAGAGAGCGAGGGATTGGACGGGAGGAGGGACGATGGCGAGAGCCAGCCAGGTCGGGACAGGACAGGACAGGACAGGACAGGACAGGATGCGGGGTTTAATGGGATGCGCCGCGGTGGTCGTTGCACAAATGTCGCGGCCGAGGACAGCGGCGGTGGTCGGGGAGACGAGGACGAGGACGAGGACGAGGACGAGGCAGCGGGAGAAGAGGCAGACGTGATGGAACGCCGGGTTGCAAGGGAGGATGACAGGATGAGGCTATGCGCAGAGGTGGTGGTGCTTGGAGCGATGGGAGTCGGGGGCAGCAGCGGTGCTTAGAAACCAGCTCTGGAACCCGACGGGAAGGTAGGTACGGAGCATGGCGGAGGAGGCTGCGTTTTTTGGCGGGGTCAGGCCAGCACCTACCGACCTACCTACTACCTAGGTACCTACCTACCAGGTACCTACCTAGGTACCTATGGGCCGCCTCGACAGCGGCATGTCTGGCTCAGGGACCGCGGCTCAGAACCAGCACGGATGCGAAGCACCGGCGACAAGCGATCGGCGCCGTGGCCCGCAAGCGGCGGCATCATCGCATTCATCACCCGCAGGCCTATGCTCGACGCGGCGACGACCGTGCCTGGCCCCAGCACCCTGGAAGCATGGAGGCGCCCAGTCGCGGGCAAGGTCCACCACTGGCTGCCCGCAGTCTAGTGCGTCCAGCTGCCTCTGTACTCGGCGTCTCTCCACGCCCAGGCTCTCTTGAGATTATTGGGCTCATGATATGCCTCCCCGAGCGGCGACAATAACGATGCCGCTGCCGCAGCGATAGCTACAATGACGCCCTCGCGTCTTCGCTGAACACTGCACCGCACGCCGGGCGTTTGGAATGCCCCAGATTACCAGGTAGGTATTATGACGCTAATCGCTACGTCATAGCACCACAACCCCCGCTAGGCTCGCCTGTCATGGACGCCACGCGGCCAATCACGCGCTATGGCGAGCCGCTGCAAGACACCAGCGGGGAAGCATCGCCTGGAGCGGCCTGAATTGGAGGAGACCGGGCGTTTGGGACAATCCTCGACGCGACACAGACTCGTCTCGATAGGTACCTATAGGCTATTCAGCTGCTGCCTCGGCGCAGCCGTGACACAGCGCGCTGGCGCTGATAGCCTCCAGCCATGAGGCCGAGCAAACGGCGGCAAGCACCGAAGCATCCGGGGCGACCGTGTCCGTGTTCCAAGAGAAGCTCTCTCACGAGCTGAAACGCCCATCCACCAGCAGCGTCACTGCCGCATCTCCATCTGCCCCCACCCCTGTATTCGAACAATCCAGACTCTGCAACGGGCTGGAGCGGTTCGTGAGAGTTGCAGCGCTGGACCAAACAAAACGGCCGGAACCTTGGCGCGCCCCCGTGTGCCAGCCTTCCGCAAGCCACTGGCGTGCTCGAGTCTGACATTACCTGTTTCTTCGCGCTTCTTGCCAAGGTAAGGTACGGAGTGTCAATAATGAACATCAAACCAGCCGAGGTGGTGGGTTCGATGTGCTTGTACAGCCATTGCCAGCGCCGATCGGCAGTTTACATCACACCCACACTCGGTGCGCACAGCGGCCTCGTCATTTTGATCGCTGCCACCGGGACAAACTCCCGAGGCTGCTGAGGCTCTGCCGGTTCAAACCCAGGCCCGAGCGCTGACGTGGAGGCTGCCGCCGGCTTGGTCCACCTCCGTCATGTCACGCACTGCTGCCGCTCTCACATTACTGGGCTGCGTCGTGCCCGTCACGACACTCCAGTGTCATTCATTTCCCCAGACTCGTCCACGGACGGACCTTCGTCCGGAGCCGACGTGGTGCGCCGAGGCACACGACTCGGGGCCGTGGCGGAGCGATCTCATGCAGACGCAATCGTCTTGACGACGACCGTGATCCATGCCTCATCGTACATGTAGCCGCGTTGTATGACATGACCCCATTTGCGCGGCATCTTCCAACGTGTCGCCTCCGTCTCGAACAATGATGCTTCGGTCGGCTACTCAATACGGAACGTACCGAGACGGAGAGAGACGATTGACAAGTGTCGGTAGGCTGTTGTACACAAGCAAAAAGGATGTATATGGGTGTCTAGTACTCTATACTCATTTGCTCCTCGCCGCGGTCGTCATTCATAGCTTGTACAGCCTCACTTCCACGCCCTGCCTCGTCGCCTCCTCAGACAGCTTCTTATTCTTCCGCCCGTAAAAGACCCTCAGCCCCAGGGACACGACCGTCACGAAGAGCAGGCAGCCCGCGTTGACCCAGTGGCCCGTCGGATATCCCCTCGCCGCCTCGTCGCTCTTGTATATCCACACGCCAGGGATCTGGCCCAGCCCGCCGCCGATGCTCACGTTGATGGCAATGGCCAGGCCCGTCGCCGCGGTGCTGACCACGTTGGACGTCAGCCAGCCGAGCAGCGGCGGGATGCAGGCAAAGCCGCCTGCCGTGGCCATGATGAGGCCGCCGTAGCGGGCCGCGTATGCCGTCGGCGGCAGCGAGGCGGAGACGATGAAGCCGATGGCGCCGACCAGAGCGGCCCCGGCCGTGTGCACGCCTCGGGCGTTGAACCGGTCGGCCGAGAACGCCACGATGATCTGGCAAACTGAGAAGATACGTATTAGCTTTGTTGCGCTGTTGTCTGACGATCCAGAAGACATACCATACGCGACTGCCCAAGGAGGAACCGTCATCAGCTGGGCCTTCAAGTCCTTGTATCCCAAGCCGAGGTTAATCGACGGCGAAAACAGACTCAGACTCGCAAACCCTGGGCTGATGGCAAAGTAGATGGCATAGTGCGCGTACAGACGCCAGTCCGTCAGCGTGGCCTTGGCGTCCGCCCAGCTCATTGTCGGGTGGTGGCCCTTGCTGCCCTCGTGGAACAGCCGCTGCATGGCGAGGTCCTTTTCCGACTCGGACAGCCAGGCCGCGCCCTCGGGGTAGTCGGGGAGGAAGAAGAAGACGAAGACGGAGGATGTGCAGGAGGGGATACCCTCGATGATGAAGAGCCAGCGCCAGCCCGCGAGGCCCGCGGTGCCGTTCATGTGGCCGATGCCGTACGCAATGGCGCCGCCAAACTGAGGCGTGTGAACATGCGAATGGTGAGGAGCAGGGGCCGTGACAACTTACAGCACCGGCGAGCGTCGCGGACGCGAGGATGAGCGCAACCCTCACGCTTCGCTCATCGTGCCTGTACCAAAACGTAAGGTAGTACACCAACCCGGGAAACAAGCCCGCCTCGAACATGCCGAGCAGGAAACGCACCGCCATAACGCCCGCGGAGTTCTGCGTGCCCCCGAGAGCCATGGTCATGACGCCCCAGCACAGCATGAGGAAGGCGATCCAGCGGCTGGGGCGGAGCTTCTTGAGCAGCATGTTGCTGGGGACTTCGAAGACGGCGTAGGCGACGAGGAAGACCATGAGGGCCATGACGAACTGGTCGTTGGTCATTTGCGTCGTGGCCTGCATGTCATCGTGGGTGCTCGAGTTGAGGATCTTGGCGTTGCCGATGTTGGAGCGGTCGAGGAAGCAGAGGAAGTAGATGGCGGCCGAGAGGGGGATGATGCGGAGGTCTTGCTTCCAGATGAGGCGCCTCTCGGCCTCGGCGTTGATGGGCGTGGACTGCTCCAGGGCAGAGTCCTGCTCGACGTGTTAGTTAGTGAAGCTGCCGACGTGAGCTTGCAGAGTGTATAGACTTGCGTCCTTGACGACCTGGGGGCCGACGTCTCCGCGAGGGGAGAGCTTCTCGTCGGTGGACATTACTGATATAGCGACAGTCTCCGAGCTGCCCTCGGACAACTTGAATAAGACTCGACAAAGACAACAGACGTGCCCCAACTTGCCCACCGTCTTTTTATATCGAAAAATTCAGACAAAGTTTGAATTGCCAAATGCGGGGGAAGGGCACGCGAGCTACGGCGGTCGCGATTCGCGAAGACCGAGACAGCTGTCTGAATGCACGGTTCCACAGCCGACCACGGCTGCCGACCCCAGACCAGACGTTGGGTTGGTGCGGGGACGCTGCAGCCTGCGATGCATCGTCCGCAAGGTGTCCGGTGTGTGATTGGGCGTGCACGACGTAAATAGAAGAGACGAGTGGACAGGGAGTTGCGGACTCGAGGATGTTTACTGACCGCTCGGGCTCGGCGTGCGTGAGGTGACCAGGGTAAGGGATGCGTGTAAGCTGTTGGGGGTATGACTACGGAGTAGGACGACAAAGCTTCAAACAGACGACTCACACCTGTGCTCCAAGCATTCAATGCTGGATATCCTCGGTCGTCCTGGATAGGCAGGTTGGACATTCAACGGCGGGCGCCGAGATCGGTGGCGTCGGCGGCAGCGGTGTGGCCGACCGGCTTTGGTGGGGCGCATCCCGGTGGCTCACGGCGTGAACTACGTACGAGTAGGTTCTGTCACGACGAGAGCTTCATCAGATAAATCATCGGTGTACAAGCAAGACTGGATACTAGGGGTACGGAAATTGCTCCGGAACTGCCTGATAGCCAGCTGCTGGAGTCGACCATATTCGCCCTAACAGTGCATGCACCAGATGTCCTTGAGATACAACAGGGACAAGTTCTGGGAGAATGAACGTCGCATTTGTGCAGTTTCTATGTAGTTGACTTTTCGCAGACCGTCTTGCGTCGTTTGAAGCAAACACAGCCGCTGCAGCGTCCTTGGGACAATGTCTGAGAGCAGGCCCTCGGCTAACTCTCCTCGTCCTCCTCCGACTCGGCCGGCCAAAAGAACCACGCAACGACCATGCACAGCTTCAGCGCGGCCGCCGTCCACAGCGCGCCGCCGATGCCCACGGGGCTGTGCGAGAAGATGCCGCCGGCGACGGCCCCCGCCAGCAGCAGCAGCGGCGCGGCGGCGCGGCGGTTCCGCTCGACGTTGCGCAGGGCCAGCAGGTCCTGGTCGCCGAAGAGGTCGCAGTAGATGCTGGTGAGGACGACGCTCGTCAGGGCGTTGTACTTGAGGGCGCGGCTGGTGACGGCCTGGCCGCAGCTCTGGAAGGCGACGAGGGCGAGGGGCACGAGGACGGTCCAGTCGACGGCGTCGGCGGCGGCGGGCTCGGCGACGGTGACGATGGCGGCGGCGGCGACGGTGAGGGCCGTCTGGGCGGCGAAGGAGACGCACAGCACCCAGCGGCGCTTGGGGGAGAAGCGGCGGTGGAAGCGGGCGAAGAAGAAGGACCCGACGCAGAAGGAGAGCAGCGAGATGCCCGACTTGTAGAGCCGCGGCGTGGTCGGCGGGTAGACGAGGGACGCGAGGCCGAGGCCGACGTAGACGGTGTTCCCTAGGTAGACGCCGCCGTCAGCAAGACTGCAGCGGGCGCCGTGCTGCCGTGGAAGGCGACTCGCCTGTCTGCATGGACACGAAGGCGCCCCAGACCTGCGTCGACGCGCTGTCGAGCAGGCCGGTGACGACGTAGCAGAGCAGCAGCACGAGGTCGGCCCACGAGCGCGAGACGCCGGCGCGCATCTGCCGGCGCCAGCGGGCGAGCAGCGGCCGGGGCTCGGGCTTGCGGCCGAGGAGAGGCTGCTCCTCGTCGCC
>PKSG01000386.1:26551-54004 GCA_002916505.1 Tolypocladium paradoxum | reverse complement strand
CTCGCCCGCCGACGCGCCCGCCAGTTCGCCCGCCGCCGCAGTCTTCAGCCCGGATGGCGTCGCACCGCATGCGCTGTCGCGCTCCGCCGCCGCCGCCCACCACGGCACGAATGGCCACCAGCCGCGCCCCGAGATGCCTGGGTTCTTGACGCTGTCGACTCAAGGTTGGTTCAACGTCGACGCGCGCTGCCAGCTGGCAGATACTGATGGCCCGCGGCAGAGATCGATCGCAAGTTCCACGAGCTCACCTGGGCAGAGCGCCTGCGGCTCGCCGACGCCCATCGCAACCACGACATCGACGACTACAAGTGGGGCCACTATCAGCAGTACGACTTCCACCAGCGCGGCGCCATGGACCGATACAACAACATCCGGCCTTGGAACTACAACCGCGTCCGGCTTCGCGTCCCCGAGGATGGGTTCGACTACGTCAACGCCTCCGCCGTGACCCTCTCCTCGCCGTCCAACGACGCCCTGCCCCCTCTCCGCTACATCGCCATGCAAGGCCCGACCGAGCCCTCGTTCGACTGCGTCTGGCGCATGGTTGCCGAGCAGATGCCGTCTCCCGCCGTCATCGTCCAGCTCACAACCATGCACGAGAACGGCTTCATCAAGTGCCACCAGTACTTCCCCCACTGTGAGGACGAGTCTACGTGGACGCTCAACGACGGCGACGTGTGGGGCGACGGCTGGACCGCCCAGCTCACCTTTGTCTCTCTCGACGACTCTGGCGACGACGCAATCGAGATACGCAAGCTGCTGCTCGACGTGGAAGGCGAGGACGAGACGCGCGTCATCTGGCATTTCCTCTACCGGCGGTGGCCAGACTTTGGCGTCCCCACCTTCGACGACATGGACAGTTTCTTCAAGCTCATGAAGCTCTCGCGCGAGCACAGCGCTCCGTCCGGACCGCGCATCGTGCACTGCAGCGCCGGCGTCGGCCGCACGGGCACCTTCATCGGCCTCGAGCACCTCATGCGCGAGCTCGACACGGGCGCCTTCGAAAAGTACGACTCGTCCGCCAAGACGCCCGACCTCATCTTCGACACCGTCGAGTCCCTCCGCCAGCAGCGCCGCGGCATGGTCCAGGGCGAGGCCCAGTACCAGTTCCTCTACCACGTCATGCGCAGGCTCTGGCGCGAAAAGCACGGCGTCCCCGACGACGACCGCGGCGAGCCCGCGCCCAAGAGGCTCGAGGTGGCGGACCCCTTCACCGACGAGAGCAACGACAGCCAGGATGACCCGGAGCCCACTCCAGAGGCCGCCGCCGGCGCCGACACGTCGAGATAGAGGCTTGGGTCGGCCTGGCGCATGAGACGCCTGGGACGCGCGCGCCTCGAAGCCCTGCGCAGCGCAGACCGCGGCCCCTAAAACCGTCGCAGTCATGGCCTTGTACGCGACCTTGGGGTATGCTGGGGATTGGATATCTCCGTGTTGGGCTTTCTCTACTTCGTCTTGATCTTCTTCTTCTTCTTCATGTTCCTTTTACCATACTTGCATCGGACGGTCGACCAACAGCCCGGCGTGGCTGTAGTGAATACGGGGAAAAGGGGCGGTATTTGGCCCTCTTGGCTTTGCTTTTATCTTGCACAAACGGTGTATAGGAGCACGCGCTCAGCATGTAATGTGTTTTTTTTCCCTGCCTGTACGGTATATAGACAGGGCTCCTGTACCGGCCCCGAGAGGGCTGCACAATACGAGACCGGGCATAAGCTCACGCAAAGGGCGCACATGGCCCACCTGATCCTCGAACTGCTTGACGATCAGCGTGAGATGGGAAACAATTGAACCGAATCTATGACATCTATTATTACGCAACGGAAAACGCCCATACTGCTTGCCTAGCCCTATATCCCTGCAACTCTACTCTGATGCCATTACCCAAGGCTTGAAAATGACAGCCGCGATTATGGCCCACCCATACTGACAAACTAATAAATATACATGGTACCCGTCACCTTCTTTCTTTTCTTCATCTTATTTCAGGATGGTTTTGGGCCAATGGCAGCGAACCCGGCGCAACCGGGCGGCAAACACCTGTCCAGGCTGCTCAAAGGCCAGTGACTGATCCACGAGCCAAGGCGTTAGTTTGCAGTTACAATGAGCGTGACCGTCTGTGTCTCGCGCTGCTTGTCCGTGACGGTGACGGTAAAGTAGACGGACACGGTCGGCGTCCCGTTGACCACCTCCGTCGTCCGCGGCACACCGCCGTCCTTGCTGCTGCCGCCAGGGTCACCGCCTTGGGGGCTGCCGCTACCGCTTCCGCCGCCGCCGTTGGCCTTGTTGGACACCACGGCGGGAGGCGAAGAAGTCTTTGTCGACGTCGGGGGGCCATCCAGGGGCCACAGCACCAGGGACGTGGGGTTGGGAGCGGGGGGGCTTGCGTAGTTGATGGAGGTTTCCTTTGCCACCTGACTGCTGCCAGACTGCGTGGCGCTGGGCTGCTTGATGGACTCGGTAATGATGATGCGACCACGCTCGCTTGCGGTTTGCCTCGGAGGGTCACTAGCAGGAGCGGCGGTGGGAGTCGACGGGGAGGGTTTGGGGGAAGGGCCGGGCGGTGGTGCAACCTTTGGCTGAGCAGACGACGACGATGGCGGCGGCGGCGGCGGCGGCGGCGGCGGTTCAGGGGTAGATGAGTGCGGCGCCGCAGCAGATGTCGTGCTGTCTACTATAGTGACAACAGTCGTCATGGTCACAACTGGCCGGGCAGGTTTCGTCGTGGTTGGCACCGCCGAAGTCGAAGCCGGACTGCTGGAGCTCCCACCACCGGCTCCATCACCAAGCACTCTCTGTGCCTCCTTGGGATCTCTACATCCAACCGAAGCGCCGGCAGAATTTGTCATTGGAAAGGCCAGGCATTTCTCGTCGCCGGGGCACGCCTCGAGCTGGAAAGCGCCGCCCCTGCACCTCGCAATCTGGCCGTCGATACAAGCAAGCTGTGAGCTAGAGCAGGCGGACTGCGGCGTCAGAGTCGCATACAGGTTGTTGAGCGTCTTTGCCTGGGAGAGGTTGTCTGCGTAGACATCTGCGGGGACACTCGAGGTGGCAGTAGGGTAGGTTGGGTTTTCCGTGGGCACCACAGTGTTGGGGTTGCCAGTTGGACGGATCGTGATCGTAGTTGTTGGACGCTGAGATTGCGTGGTTGAGCCTGGGGCCACCAATGGGGAAGATGAGGAGGGCGGCAAGGGAATTGGCGTAGAGGCAGACGACGCGGGCGATGATGGAGTAGATGGTGGGACAGTCGTAGTGGTGGTTGGCGTCGTGAGACCAGGCTTCTGAGATGACTGAGAAGTACGAGACACCGTCGAGACGCCAGTAGGCGACAAAACCGGGGGGCTGATGGTCGTCGTCTGCGGAGTCGGCTGGCTGCCGGTCGAAGAAACGACGCTTGTCGCAGGAGTTCCGATGGGCGAGCTTGAGGACGGGACCCCGATCGGCTGTCCGGTTCCCGCGCTCGAGCTTGAAGGACCCGTGATGGCAGTCGACACAGATGGCAGGAGTGTACCAGTTGGCGGCGCAGAAACGGAGCTCAAAGGTGCACCAATGCTTGTGCCAGGAGAAGCCGGAGTTCGGGTCACTCCAGTTGCGTTGGCGAACGATGGCTTCGAGCTCAACTCTGGCAGGCCGGTTTGGCTGATTGAGGTCGGGAGAGGTGTAGCCGTGGTAGTCACTTCAGAGCTCCCATGGCTGGTTGTCGACTGTGGGCCACCTAGAGTGCTTGTGGCAGACGAGGATCCAGAGTGTGAGGCTGTAGGGTTCGTAGGCGCCGTTCCTGGGGCGCTGGGCTGCGATTTCGCACTCGGCGAGCTTGCAGTTGCAGTCCCCGAATCAGTCGAGGTGGGCCGGGGGCCCGTGGAGGACGAAACTCGGGTGGACGACCCGGATGAACCTGAGCTTGAAGACTCGGTATGGCCAGAAGATGGGCTCGAAGCGGACGATCCAGGGGTGACAGGGGTCGTCGTGGGAGCCGTCAAAATGGAGGTTCTCAACGACCCAGTTGTCGAGTGCGTGCCCGTCGACAGTTCAGAAGTGACACCAGTACTTGAGCCCCCTCCAGTAGAGCCCAAGCCTGAAGACGGCGTGGTAGGAGCCTCAGTCGGCGTTGATGACTTGCCGTCGATGGGAATTACCACCAGGGGTATTGAAGTGGATGCCACGGCTGAAGACGGCTCGGCCGCGTATTTGGTAAAGGAGAGCAAGGACGATGGAATGACAATGCTTGAGCCGGAAAAGGTTTCGAAATCAGGTCGTGGAGTCGCGGACGGGGCACCATCTGGGCCACCGTTCGAGCTGCCATCGTGTAAGTTGTCAACCAAGCAAGGCCGTCAGAAATGAGACATACCCAGACCCAGCCGGCCGAGCCGTAGAGTTCGAAGCACCAGAGAAGCTCAGATCACCCCGCGGAGCTCTGTGCCTGTGTAAGTCATTTGACGGACGGGAGAGCGGGAGGTGTGTGGCAACGCACATTCTGCCAGCCCAGTTCAACGGACCAGCCTGCCCGGGCTGGGCAGTCAAGAGAAGGTAGAAAGCGGCCGAAAGCCGAAGCTGGCAACGCATATTGACGACAGGGCGCTGGGGGCGCAGGACAACGTGGGTGAGGCTTGAATGAAATTGTATGAAGACGTCAAGAAGTGCGAAGGCGGAAATGATCAGCAGCGCCGATTGTTGTAGTAAAATGGAGAAGCGAGAGAGTGACTGGGCGGCAGTGTGCAAAGACACCGGTTGTTTGCTTCACCCGCGCTGATTGTCCCAGCCGCCGAGTGACAAAGAGAGAACGACACCGGAACAAACAGACGAGAGAATGGAAAAGACGATGATCAACTCGGTATGAGAGAGACGGAAAGAGAGGAAACACAAGACTCTGAGGAAAGAGGGAGAGATCTGCGAGACGGCGAAGAGAGTGAGAGATGGAGACAACGGCAGACGTAAGGAAACCGGACACAAGGAAATCGAACGTGCGAGAGAGACGGTAAGCCACCCAAACTACTGGCCAGGAAAGAAGACAGACACAACGGAGCAAGCTCTCCAGAGGGATCGACGCCCTCGCCTCCGTTTTGTATCCCCCACGATGCATCGACACCCATGTCGGCAGCCCAAGCACCAGTCAAGACGCCGCCCGCCAACGGACGCGGCGAAACTGCATGGACCCGAAATCGCGGCCCCGCGAAAGCACCGTCCATCCAATACGGGCCCCAGCGAACTCGCTGGCATCCGCGCGGCTGCTCTGCTGCCATGGGTCGTCGGAGGTGCGAGGCGCTGCGGGCCAATCGCTGGCGCTCCACCGACCTCACCTGGCGCGGGCTGGCGGCCGCAGGGCCAGCGACCGTGCCTCTGATGACGGGTGGCTGCTGCTCTCCAGGGCTTGTCCGTCATGTTTGGCTTCCTTGTTTTCGTTCCGTTGCGGATTCTTTTGTGTGCCTCTGCCCTGTGGTGGTGGCTGGTTCGCGGTTGAAGTTGAGGTCCAAGGCAGGGACCAGCTTGGACGTCCTCTGCAGTCTGCACCTGCCAGGAGTGGTGCGAACCCAACCTCCATCATCCATGATTTGCTCGTCTCAGCAGCCGCCCTCCTTAGTAGGCAAGTTGGCAACGCCATCTAACAGCCGTCATATGCAAGTGGCATCTCTCGCATTGGCCTGTCCCGAATCTGCAAACACGTGTGCGGTTCCAGGTACTGTCTAGATCTAATCGTACATTCAGTCCAGGCCTCTCGAACACAACAGCCGCCTGGGTGTCAATGCAACCCAACGCCTAATTAGCAGCCACGCACCATGCCAGCGTCTCTCCCGGCATCGCGACTCTGTCCTGAAACGCCGCCGCCGCCGCCAATAATAGTACATATTCTGCTCTGCTTCCTCCACTCGCCGCGGCCCCTGCTCTAGGCCTCTGGCTCCTGGTCAACTCTTTGCCAATAACGTGTCCAGTCCAGCACACGCCTCAACGTCGCTATGGACTCATCGCCCTGCATCTCGGCATGCGCCGCCACAGCCTCGTCGTCTGGCCACGTCCAGCCCAATCGGGACGCTGCCACTGCCTGTCGCAACGATTCAACCACGGCATCCTCTAGCATCGGTTCAGCCAAGAGCCGGAATGCACACAACGTGTCGAAGAAGTCCGCATACGCCGGCGGCTCGTCGAGCTCGCTCATCGCATCTATCAGGTCCGACTGTCCCCACTGCTCCATCAGCCAATGCAGCGTCCTCGCCATCTCATCAAACTCGCCCACGAACGCCAGTGAGAGCATGTATTCGTAGGCATGCTCGCTTCTGACGGGATCCGTACGGGAGGCAATCTGATCCAGGGGTGCCACATTGTGTACATGCAAGATTCCTTGGCTGCGTCTCTCTTGCTCCACTAGCCTGCTGAAAAGGCTTTTCATGCGATCTGCGGCCATGTTGAGAAGGGATAGAGGTGCCCTCGCTTCCGGACCACTCGTCCGCGATCCTGCTACACGGGGGCTGTGGCATTGTGCCTCGGCGGCTGTCGAGCTTGACTTTTGTGGGCCATAAAGAAGCCGCAACGAGTTCCGCTTCGCGGATTCAGCCGACTCTAGATCGGTCACTAGCCTGGCCAGCTCCCGTCTGGTTGCCTTTCGTATGCATTTGGCGAACTGGATGAACGTGGACAGTGGTACCCCGTGGCTCTTCTCGATCCTTTCCATGACGTGTAGGAACATGTCCACTTGCTCAGAGAGGGACACCCTCAAGGCTCGGTGATGCTGCGACAGATTCTTCAGTATGAGTCCCCAGACATACGGAGCCCATCGGGAACGTTCGCAATCCAGTCGAAGACCAGCCAAACGCATGGCCCGCATCATCTGCCGACCCCCTCGTCTGCCTTCAATCCGCGAGCACGCCTGGATGTAGGCCGCAAACAGGCTCATGGGCACCATCTTGAGCAGCTGGGGGTCGGGCTCATCGGCAAGTAAACTGCGGACAACCCTTCCCTTTGCCGTGCTGTCTCGCAGGTACCGATGTGCCGTGTCCAGCGATTCGGCATTGGCCACCAGGATGCGGAGACAGCTGTCCTGCGGTCTTACGCCATTGAGCCGCATGTGCTGGTAGAGCTGTGCCACGCTTGGGGGGCGCAGCCGAGCTCTCTCAAATTCCGCAAGGTTGGCTTCTTGGTGCGTAGGAAAGTTCAACGCCTTGTCCCCAGGCAATATCCTGCTGTTTGAGTCGGCCTCGCGGAGGACCAGCTTCTCAAACATGGCTGCGTACTGCAAAGGGCCGGGTTTCGAGCCTGGCTTTGGAGGGCTTTGGAACCTCTCCCACGCCTCTTGTGCATTCCGGGTGGCTCTGATGGATGCTTCCCAGACCCCGAAATGACGACCTTTGCCCATCAACGCCCTTTGCTGAATAGTAGGTGTACCGTCTGTCGCCATGCCCTGGAGTATGTCGAGAGCGTCATCCTGCTCCTCTTTGGCAAACCCAGCCTCTTGCATCAGCATGCCGGCACTCACGGCCCGACTCCAGTTGTCCTCTGGATCTGCTCTTTCGTCCATGCCGTCGCCAGGTTGCAAGTACGGCGGCCATGTCGTTGCATGTCTTGCTGCGCTGTGCACTTCCGTGTGGTTCTTGGATTGGCCGGCCAATACGTCCCGGATGGCTTGAAAGCCTCCTCCATCCACCAGGAGTGGCTTATCCAGGCCAGCAGACATGGCAAGCAATGTTCGCTGTGCCTCCCAAAAGTATGCATTCGGTAGCAATCTTTGGATCGACTGGACTTCTGGCTGCGGTCGAAACATTCTCAGGGCTCTGTTGAATACTTCGCATTGTATCAGAAATAACTTCCTGGGCTCGTCTGGGCAGGTTGCAATCTTTTCGATGTACCGCGCTGCGACATTTGCCAGTTTGACAATGAGCCTAGGTTCCAGTCGCAGGCAGTGACGGGTGAGCAGGCGCATGACGAGGCCGAATTCGTCTTGACTCAGATCCAGAGACTTATCCGATGTGTTCGCCCTCGGGCGAGCCGTTCGCTTCTTTCGCTTCGTCATGCCATCGTAATATCGATGGCAGGATCCGATTAATGCATCGAGAGTTGTCACTTTGGTGATGTGGGAGGATGGACGAAGGAGAAAGGTGAAAAGAAACATGGGTCCGGGTATGTCCCGCTCGAGTAATCGTTCGCATCGCTCGTCATCCGTTCTGCCTTCAAGGATGTAGAGATAATCGTCCAGGTCCTTGCCGTTGTGACCAGTTCGGGACACAAGGTCAACGATTCTATCCCAGTCTCGGTCACTCGGCAGCAGCTCTAACAATGAGCTGCCGTCACGGAGCTGAGCCTCCTCTTTTCGAATCAGCATCTGCAGGAGGACAATCGGAAGTCGCAGACTGCGAGCCTTTGAAACTTCCGTCCTCCAGTAACAGGCGTCCGCCTCGCCACCGAGTACCTTTCTCAGCAATGTGCTCGGCGTCATGTCTGCCAATGACTGCTTCATGTGAGCTCTTCCTTCGACCGGCCGGGTACGACTTGAGAATGCAGACCGAGGTCCCTTTCGTGCCTTGTCCTGGGCCGCATTTCGAAGGTTCGCGATGGGTTGTTTGGGGTAGGTTTCGGGGTGATCTGCTCTCAGTGCGTCCTTGTCTTCGCGCGTCGACTCGGTGCTTGTTGCGGGAGCCCTTCTATACTGGCTGGTTAGATGCCATTGCC
This sequence comes from Tolypocladium paradoxum, assembly GCA_002916505.1. NCBI lineage: Eukaryota > Fungi > Ascomycota > Sordariomycetes > Hypocreales > Ophiocordycipitaceae > Tolypocladium > Tolypocladium paradoxum. The sequence continues at coordinate 45,352 of PKSG01000386.1, read as the reverse complement.
CTTGCCGGCCGGCTCTCGAAGCTCCCCAGCCGTCGACTCGTGGTGTTGAGGGCCAGTTGTTGGCGTCCCTGCTGTCTCTGGTATCACGACACTGATGGCTCCCCTCATATCTTGCAACGACCGCATCCTGAGAAGTAGCCGCGTGGCGACACCCCCCGTGCGGCGGCGAGCGACCAACTGTCTGCGAGCGCATGAAGTATTAGCCCTGGCCGGTATGTCAGCCAAGTACGCCTTACCAAGGCTGTATGGAGAACACGGCGCGGCAATCGCCGCCTTCGCCCCAGCTCCCGAGTCGCATTTCTGAGCATGCCTCTTCATAGTTCCAGCATGACCTCCGATGTGACAGTGAGCCGATGCCGTGTAGGAACGTCGAAGGCAGCAGGGGTGCTAGGTTGATGTCGACCAACATCGAGAAAATCGGCCCGCCATGCCAGCAGATGCAACAATCGGGGCTTCTCACAAAGTGGGGTGCTGTTGGGATCCATCAACTCTGCGAAGTACTGGCGACGGGCTGCGCCAGTCACCATGATGCATCGCGATTTTCTCTTGCAATGTGCTCGATTATAGACGAGATTTGATGCATCTTTTATATGGCGGCGCATTTGCCATTCCGAGCATGTAGACGACAATCTACTGTCATCGGATAAACCGCAGCCTGATACCCTGCAATCATTGGGCGACGCCCTCGGATGTCTTCTTTTCCTCTTCCTCGTTTGTCTTGTCCTTTCGCTTCTGTACCACCTCCCAGTTATAAACTCTTGCAGTCGCAACCTCCATGGTCTTGTCACCGCATTAGCTCCTGATCGTCTCGCGAGCGGGCCTGTCACAAACGTACCGTGATCTGCTCCCGTAAAAAGTCCAAGTCCTCCTCGCAGTTTGATAAGCTCGTCTTCGCCGTCGCCAGTTTGGAGCTCAGCAGAGTCTCGGCTTCGTCTATGGGGTATGACAGCATCACATTCGCCTATGCCAAGTCAGCATCTCCTCCCTCGTCGTGGATAACTTGGCATTCGCACCCCCAACCAGATGTAGACCTCGTCTGTCGGCGGGACATTGGCTCTGGCATAGAGCGTCTCGTTGAGCTCAAAGGTAGTTTCGATGGGATCGATCTCGTCCTGTGATCTGGAATCAGCTCTGCGGGCTCCTTGTTGGAACAATAGTCGCACCTTTCTCAACCTCAGGAACTTCACCGTGTCCAGCGTCTTCTGAATATCTGGGATCTTGTCTTTTAACCCAGCCATCCGGCGCTGGAGGTTCATCTCCATAAACTGGTATTTCCTGTGGCGCTCTGGTTACCACGCAAGTCCAGAGAATCCCGTCGCCCGCAGCGACAACGGTTCGGCATCGAGGCGACTCACGAAATCATTTCTTGAAAGCTCCGCAGCGTGGGCTCGACATCTTGGCGCGTCGCGACATAGTCCTCGACCTTGTCCACGAACGGGGCGTAGGGGATTCCCCGCGGATTGCTAGGCGCAGCATCCTTCGCACTGCGGCAGCTTCTTGTCAGTATTTGCGCTGCGCACCATAGAGCAATGCATAGGTAGGTAGCTTCAGGGCTTACCCGGCGGCCGGCGCTTTGTCTGTGCTCGCCATGTTCGCTGCTGTGCCTCTCCTCAGCGCACGATGGGATTACGGAGCTGGGAGACGAGCTTTGCAGCAGGGGGACATTTCGACGTGGGATGCTGGGTCTCGGTGAGGTGGGGTCCTTCACCGAGATCCCGTCCCCTCACCTTGAATTTGGAAACGTATCCACGTCCAATCATCACGCGTCGAGATACTTGGCTTAATTGGGAAAATTGGCCCCTGATTGACTAGAGCCCGGGCAGATGGTATGATTAACTGTGCGGCGGTTTGTTCGCGGGCACTTTCAGGCGGTCCCGGGCAGGACGCGCCGGTACGAAAAGAGTTCGGGATCACGCTACTTGACGCGCGAGAATGGCGTTTCTAGAAAATTGACACGATGACTGCTAGGATGGGCGTGTTTTAATGTCCAATAGCCACGGTGGCATACAGCCTTTTTTGTTCTCCCATATGTTTGTTCATTTTGTGACTAACAATGGACACTTCCTGCATGGTCACAGGGCAGGAACAAAAACAAGTGGCACATCCGTAGGTCGTGGAGGAGACCGCACGATATGGCTTAGCTTTATATTGGCTTCAAAGACGCCTAAAAGCCTATATATACATCGTATAAAATCTTTCCAAGCCCCGTAAACACAAAAGTTGCCGTCCCGTCCTGGACACTCTAGAGGCGGGACAGTCTTGACCCGCCCAAGGGTGCGGATAAGCGCACCACGATGAACTCGACGACATCTCCAGCGGCTGCCAATCACAACGATTCCGCCCAGGCAGAATCGAGCCTCTCCGGGCCGGGGGCGTACGTAGAACCCCGGACCGCCCCTACAGAGGCTCGTAAAGACTCTGGTTATGCCGAAGACCCGAACATCGAAGCAAACGACGGCCATGATGCCCCATCGCCGACCACCAGGGCTGCCCCAGGGCCCACGAAGGATGGACTGCAGGCAGGGGAAGCCAGCGAATCAACGGACGAAGAAGAGGGAAGCACACTGCCCACCGAAATACACCGCCCCAGCCTTCCCACAACGTCGACAACATTCCCATCAGTGCCACGGCCTGGCCAACTTGGTGGGTACGGCGCGGCTCGAGACGGGCCCAATCCTTTTCCATCTTGGGAGCCCATAAGGGAGAGGTCCACGCGCGAGGTTCTCAACAGCGCGTATTCGAAGGCTATAGGAGCCTTCATGGGAAAGAAGGCTCGGAAGCGCAGAGGCAAGAGGAAGGTCAAGGTCAAGGTACAAAACGTTCCGCCCCAGTTGTGTGCCATGCCGATCCAGGAAACATCTAACAGAATGTCAGCACAAAGCCAGAGCCACGGGACTCCCTAGAGCAGTGGTCTTACCCCTAGAGGGCGCAACCCCGAGGACGGTTGAGAGCTGGTCTGATAAATTGAACAAGGGACGGAGCGTCTGCTCGTGCGGGTCGCTTGATCATGGTGGCAGCAGCAAAGACATCTCCCAAAGGGTGGGAAGGCCTGCGCTGTTGATATCAAAGGTTTTGCATGGATGGGCACGTCTTACAGGCAGACGAGGGAAGAAACGTGGCAAATGAACAATGTGGCAACTGAACAATGAGTAACGAGTGATGAGTAATGACGCTTAGTTTCACTTATCATTGATCCTATAGCCCATGTAAACCTCGCTCATCATGACACGTAACGACGCTAATGCCAAAGGTGGCATGTCCATAATCATGAGAACATATAAAAAGGAGCTTCGCAAAACAATAGCTGTCCCCGCGCCGATTGGTAGACAGTCTGGGGGTGCTCAGTCCGTTCGCTTCTTGGGCTCCGCGGCGTCAGGGGCTTCCGGTTCTTTACCCTTGGCGGTTGCCGGAGCAGACGCTTCGGGGGGTCCGCCTTCGGCCCAGTCATCCACCTCTGTCCTTGCTCGAGATGGACCGGCTGTTAGGCCGGTTTGTTGGCCTTGGCCAAGTTCGATGTCTGCGTCTTCGTCGCCAGGAAGAGCGCCGTAGCCCTTTTTCTGCCTCCTCCGCTCAAGCATGCGCTTGTGGTACAATGAACACAGGCCCAGGCCGGCAAGACTGCCTACCAAATTGGCGACGATGTCGTACACGTCGAAGTTGCGGCCGTTGGGGAGGGCGCCCTGCATAGCCTCAGAGCCCGCACCGAGCACGATGGTGACGACGACGAGCGTCATGTTGATGATACGTCGGCGGGTGGTATCGAAGATCCAGTAGAAGTTGACGGTGAGGGAGAAGAAGATGAGAAGATGGAGGACCTTGTCGTTGACATATTGGCCCAGCTGGAGCGACGAGAGCCCAGCGTATCCCGCCAGCAGAAGCTGCAGCAGGAAGACGCCTTGCGACAGAAGAATCAGCACGGCCCATTCTTATGTAGACTGCTAGTTCAAGCGGCCAGAGCGGCGGCGTTTACCTGCAAAGGACTTTCGTATCCGCATGATGAAGGCGGATGGTAATGTGTCTCGAGGGTCGGCAAGCTGAGGGTCGGCAAGCCGAGGGCTTCTCGCGAGGCCCAGCAAATGCAGCGATGCTCGCGTCTGAAAGGCGACGCAGGTCCCCAAAAGCCAAGACCGGGGTCCGAAGACTGCAAGAGTTGGATCGTTGGGGTCGTAGGGGGATCGTTTGGGAGTGGAAGATGTGTCGAGGCAGCGTGGGAGCAGTCGCAAGCTGTCCGTCCGTCATGGGGCTGACTGGGGGAAGCTATGGGCAGGTGGCTACGACAGGGATCAGCAGGTGGCTTGGCGCGGGATGAGTTCATTGCTCCGTCGCACAAGAGCTGCGAGGTGGGCAGCAGGCGCAGGCAACGACATGCATAAAATGCTGGCCGAACGGCCTGATGTTCGTCTGCGAGCCTAGGTAGGTGCATGGGGAACCTGGGATATATAAGGCGCCTGGGACGCAGCTGGCAATGCCCGCTGGTGCAGATGCCGCCTGGGACGATGCCTGCGGAGTACGGAGTACCCAGGTACTCTTCCCTGCTCCAACGCGTCGTCGTCACGTGACGTTTCCCATGACACCGCCGGGGTTCCGCAGGCGTGCATCGATGAGCCCGCAGCAGTACTCGTAGGTAATTATTAGGTGCCTGGAGAGGTACCTGCCGCCCCCTCCGTCCAGCTGGCTGCTCGCTGCGCACACCTCCGGCACACGAGGCGACAGATTCCTTGGAGACTTCCGAATCACTACGAGTACACTGCGCCCTGCTGCCCTACGGACATTTATCGGTTGTTTTTTCTGCTGCCCCGCGACGTCAATCGCTGCGCCGCTTGGGTAACCGCCCGGCGCGGTCACGGAGCCTGACTGGCGGTTGGTACTCCGTACTCCGTACATGTGGAAAACCTCCCGATTCGGAAACCAACATCCACGCTCTCCTCCAACCTCATCGGTCGACCTGCCGTCAAAACCCCCCCGACGCGCGCCATCAACGCTCCGCCAGTGCAACGCCGTTCGTCGCAAAACCGCGTCTGCCATCTATGTCGATGCCGCTCTCTCGCTCCATGACGTTTTGAGAACCCCATTCGCCCTCGTTTCGGCCGTACGCGAGCGCATCTCCCGCGCATGGCGGCAACGCGCCCTGTCGTCGCTTTCATCGCCACGGGCCCAGGATGTCGCTCTCCAACGGCCAGCCAACCTGGCCGCCTCCCGCTTTGCAGCACACAAACAGCAGTCGGTCGTTGAACCATCTTGACGATGGCCCGGCGCGCACCCAGACCCCCGTCGACAACACCATTGGGTTGGTGCCTGAGGCACCCGTCGATGTCGAGGAAGAGAACCGTCGCGCTCTCTTTGCAGACTTGTATCGCAAGACCGAGGACAAGGTCGCGCTGCTGTTTGCCGATGACGGTTCATACAACCTGGACGCGATTGCGGCCCTGAAACGCCGGGCCCCTGCCCCGACTGTCACGCTGCCGCCGACCACCGACCACGAGCCCATCAAAGAACCGCCGCTGAAGAAGGCGAAGCGCGCAATTGACGAAGATGACTACGACGACGACGAAGACGAAGACGACGACGAAGCGGAACCGGCGCCTCCACCCGCGACGAAACCGCCAAACGCGGCCAGCTCGCTGTTGACCCCCTCCAAGTCCGGCAGCTCTCCGATCCCGTCCGTCAACTCGCCCGGAAAACAGATAGACAAGTCCAAGGGCCAGGATGGGTCGCAAGACAAGGACAAAGCGGGCGATGATGGCATCAAAAAGCTGGAGGAGGCGCGGATCGCCACAGAGGAGGCGGCGCGCAAAAGCTTCCACACGATTTTTCACACGTTAGAAAACGACCGCACAGCCATGCTGGAGCAGCAACGGCTGGAAGATTCAGAAAAGCAACTCCAAGCCGAGATGGACCACCACAATCCGTCGAACGTGGGGGGTCAAGCAGCCAACCAGGGATCTCTGAGCAGTGCCAATTTAGGCGCCTCGAGTCTCACGCTCAAGCACCTCATCGCCAGAATCGACATGAAGCGAGACCAGGTGCGCGCCTCAGATGCCGAGTTGCGGCTCCTTATGAACGAGGTGCGCAAGAATCGGAGTAAGTGGGCAAGCGAGGAAAACGTCAACCAGGAAGAGCTGTACGAGGCCCTGGAGAAGGTCTTGACGGAACTTAAGGCGCACACAGAGTACTCCACGCCTTTCCTCACGCGAGTCAACAAGAGGGATGCTCCCGACTACTACAACTGTGAGATTTCCAACGGCAAGGCATCTGGAGGCCCTGTCCCTGCTAACAGCATTCGCAGTTATCAAGAACCCCATGGATCTGGGAACAATGACAAAGAAGCTCAAGTCCTTAACGTACAAGTCGAAGACGGAATTCGTGACTGATCTTAACCTGGTCTGGGATAACTGCCTCAAGTACAACCAAGACATGAACCATCCTTTGCGACGCATGGCCAACGGTATGAGGAAAGAGGCCGAGAAGCTCATCCCTTTGATTCCCGACCTTGCGATTCGCTCGCGAGCTGAAGTCGAAGCCGAGGAGCGACGCAAGCAGAACGGTGGAGACGACGACAATGGCGACGATTCCGACGACGAGCCGATAATGTCGTCTCGCGGACGGAAGGCAGCCACAAAGGGGGCCAACAAGTCCCGAAAGGCACCCAGCGACCAGAAAGAGGACACTCCTGTTGTTGATCAGAAGCCCATCCTCCAGCTCAATGGACTTTTAGGGAAGCCAGGAAGAGAAGGCTCCGAGGCCGTGGATGGCAGCAATGGATTCGCCACTCCCCCAATCGCCGGATCGATTACTCCTAGCGGGGCCATCAATGGCCACTCGGGCATAGCAAGCAATGCTGATGCCATGGACATTGACGGGCCTAGCCTGAATAGCATGGCGCTGAACCAGGCATTTGGGGAAGCGGTCGAGCAGGCCTACGAAGACGAAGAGTACAAGCTGTGGAAGCAGACAACCAAGAAAGATCGCGCCCTTGTGGCCAAGGAGCGCCATCTCTTGTTCAAGGACAACAACCTCAATGTGGACGCTCCAGCATTGCTGAGGAGCAAATCTGGCATGCGACGGTTCGTAAAGCATCAAAGGGAAGCCGAAGAGCTCGGTATCGCGACCCACCCACACTTGGGAAGCTCCACGAGCGCCACGAAGGATGCAGGCAACAAAGCGTCAGAGACTCTGGCAGAGGGGATTGATGAGGAAGCCGAAAAAGTCATCCCGGATTACTACGACTCCCTGAGCAACATCCCCGACATTCAAACAAACCTGCAGTGGGTCGAGGACGGCGACGGCCAAGTCATCAACCAGCATGAGCAATTCTTGCGCCTTGTACCATCCGGAACTTTTGTCGCGCCACGAAGCCGGCTGACGAAGAAGATGGACGCCAACATCCATCAGATCCAGGAGACAAGGAAGCTTGCCACGAAGATCTCGGTGATCAAACAGATGCAGGTCCAGTCCCAGGTGTATAGCAACCAGTTCCCCAAGTCCAACACGGAGCCCTTTGTTGAACAGGACATTGAGCCGCACTTCATTGCCGATGACGGGCCTGTCATGGCTCCCGAGACTTGCCAAGACGCACTGAAGCGCTCCGTCGCAAAGATTCTCTATCACAACGGGTTTGAAGAGCTGCAGCCCTCAGCCATCGACACCCTGACCGGCATCGCTGCGGATTACTTCCAGACAATCTGCAGGACGTTCAACGTCTACCGCGAGACCGAAAAGATGACTGTCCAGACGCCCGAGGGACCCCAGCTGCGACCTCGCTTCACCCCCGAGGAGGTTCTTTTGCACACCCTGGAAGAGAACGGCCACGATGTCGCCTCGCTGGATGCTTATGCCAACGACGAAGTCGATCGGATCAGCACCAAGCTCGGGGCTCTTCATGAGAGGATGAAGCTGCATCTCACGGACCTCCTGCGACCGGCGCTGTCAGCAGAAGCCGGCACCGACGGCGCTGGCGCCTTCAACGACGGCAGTGACCAGTTCATGAGCGGCGACTTTGCCGATGATCTGGGCGAAGACTTCTTTGGCTTCAAAGCGCTTGGTCTCGACCGGGAAATGGGTCTCGATTCCTTCTCCGTGCCCTTCCACCTGCTGCATAGCAGGGTGAGGAACCAATATCAGATGCAGACGCAAGTCACCGGTGGGACTGCATCGGACATGTTTGACGCTCTCCCACCCTTGGAGCCCGTCACCAGGGAAAATATCCAGGACCAGGTTGGATTGGTCAAGAACTTCTTCCTTGCCAAGCTTCATGCCAATGGCGACCAACCTCTTGTCGAGGACGAAGATCTTCCAGTCAAGCAGAAGAAGCCCCGTCCTCGCCTGGGTGCCAGCGGCAAGATTATATCCGCCCAGAAGCGTCCGCCCAAGGAGCAGCTGGCGCTCGCCAAGAAGAAGAAGAAGATGGAGCTCGCTGCCGCTGCCGCGGAAACCAAGGCCAACGTGTCTTCCGAAAAGGGCGGAGGCTCGACACACAACACGCCAGCAAAGAAAAAGACTGGCAACCTGCCCAATGGCACGGCTCCTCCTAATCCAGCTGTGCTTGCGCTGGGTGCCAGCATGGAGCGAACCGATAGCATGCAGAGCCAGGCTGGCACCAGCCAGACCGACAAGGACGACACTGTCGGCATGATGAGCCCGGAGAGCATTGCTCAGTAGACGAGGCGACGCCTCCGCTTTGGAAACGATGACTCGTCCATCAACATGTACATACGTAAAAACCACGCGAAGAGGCCGAGACATGACGATTTTGACACTGCGGCCCTCGGCGGCCAACAAAAGAGCATTCAAGGCAGGTTATTGGCGAGCCTTGGACACGAAACGCGATACCTGGTAACGTTGACGGGGTCGACTGTTAGTTGTGCGATTAGTGTATTCGTGTTCTTTTTCCATACTTGCACGCATTTCCTTGTTCTCCCTTCCTTTTTTCTCATTCTGCTCCTTGTTCTTCTTCAGCATACCCCTTTCCGAGCGACACTCTCGGCTTGATTCTTGTGTGTTTTCTTCTTTACCTTCTTGGCCCTTTTACCTCATCCCCATGGCGAAGCAACCGCACGGCTTCGATGCGGCGTTACTGGATACCGGACGGGCAGGGTGGCATGGCCCGGTGTCCCACGAAGCACATCAAAAGTCCCCTTTTTGGCACTTTGGGCTGGGTTGCCACTCGCGTTTTTGGCAGCTCTCTCATATCGCTTTGGAAAAAGACGTCAAGGCATGGATTTGGCTACAGTTTGCGCAGCGGTGGTGCGTCGGGAACGGAGGCACGCCGCCAGGGACAGGCAGCGATGCGATGTTGGTGTGGGCAAGGATCATGGATTTTTTCTTCCTTTTTTTCTTCTTATGTTTCTCTAGATATCAAAGGGTCGCTTGGACCGGGTTGGGATGCGGTGGGTTGGATGGTTGAATGGATGGATGGATGGGTGGGTGAGGGCGCACTTCCTGGATCTGAAGTGTGAAGCAAGATGAGCGGATGATGGGCAAATTCCAAACCGTTAATGAAAGCATCAAATCGCCGGTGAAGTCGCATGGAGTAATGAGCTACAGTACTTCGTACGTAAGACTTGAAAGTCATGGCCTGCCTACTTGTTGAAGCACGCAGGCCCTGTCCATTCGGAGCGTTGAGCACCTCAGCTATGAACAGACACGTATAGATAGGTATTTGTCCCAGAATTCCCCTCAAAACTCCCAGTCTTTCCCTTTTGTCCCCAATCAAAAGCAGTGCGCCAGCCATTGAAATGCAATTGTTGAACATTCGCCATTTGCCTCATCCATGTTAAATGCCGCGGATGCAGAACTGTTTCTCCCTTTTGCTATCCACCAATCAGATGGCGCTCCCCAGGGCCATCCGTCACACTATCCTCCGCACATTGGATCGAATACCGCTATGCTGGCTTAGATGCCAGCGTCTAGGCGCCAGCCCTCAACGGGGAGGGGGAAAGCAATGGTCCAGGCGGAAATCTCCTTCCGCAGCTCGTTGATCCGGGCAATCTCGCCGCTAGCGACCTTGGCCTTGAAGTCCTTCAGCTTGTTGGCTTCCTTGGGCAGAGAAGCCTGGACCTCCTTGCAGATCTTGATGCTCTCATCAATGTAATCGCCAACGCGCTCAAAGTCCTTCTCGCCGAAGCCACGGCTGCTCATGGCGGGGGTGCCGATGCGGATACCGCAGGGGGTCAGGGCGCTCTTGTCGCCGGGGATGGAGTTCTTGTTGCAGGCAATGTTAATCTGCTCCAGGACAGCCTCGACACGGGCGCCGTCGAGGTTGTGTTGGCGGAGGTCGAGGAGGACCATGTGGCTGTCGGTGCCGTCGGCGACGAGCTTGTGGCCGAGAGCTTTGAACTTGTTCTCCAGGGCCTTGGCGTTGGAGACAACCTTCTCCTGGTAGGCCTTGAAGTCGGGGGTCTGAGCCTGCTTGAGCGCCACAGCCAGGGCAGTGATGGTGTGGTTGTGGGGCCCACCCTGATGGCCGGGGAAGACGGAGAAGTTAATGGGGTTCTCAAGGTCGTACAGGGTCTCCTTGCCAGACTTGGGGTCGACGGAGCGGACGCCCTTGCGGAAGAAGATCATGGCACCACGAGGGCCACGAAGGGACTTGTGAGTAGTGGTGGTGACGACGTCGGCGTACTTGAAGGGGGTGGGGATGACCTCGGCGGCGACGAGACCAGAAATGTGAGCCATGTCGACGACGAGGTAGGCACCGACGGAGTCGGCAATCTGGCGCATGCGCTCGTAGTCGATGAGGCGGCAGTAGGCCGAGGTACCGGCGACGAGGATCTTGGGGCGGTACAGGATAGCGTTCTTGGCGAGCTGGTCATAGTCGATGATGCCGGTCTCGAGGTCGACGCGGTACGGCATGGTCTCGAAGTAGGTGGAGACGGCAGAGATCCTCGAGACAGGTTAGCTGCCAGTCCAATGAAGCGTGGAGTTGGGGGAGAGCACAGCAGGGACACTCACTTTCGCTGGGGGGTCTGGTAGCCGTGGCTCAGATGGCCACCGTGGGGCAAGTCGAGGCCCATGAGACGGCCGTGAGGAGGCATAATGGCCTGGTAGACCTGCAAGTTGGCAGGGCTGCCGGAGAGGCACTGGACGTTAACACCCCACTTGTCGGAGTCGAGGTGGAAGGCCTCGAGGGCGCGCTTCTGACAGAGCAGCTCGATCTGGTCAATGTGCTGGTTGCCGCCGTAGTAGCGGGCGCCGGGGTAGCCCTCGGAGTACTTGTTGGACATGGGGGAGCCGAGGGCGTCGAAGACGGCTCGGGAGGTGATGTTCTCGGAGGCGATGAGCACGATGGACTCGCGCTGGCGCTGGACCTCGTCCTTCTGCAAAGGTTGTCAGGAGCCGTAGGGCATCGGGTGCCGGGATCAGTGAGGAGCCGTGACGTACCATGATGGCCGCGACCTCGGGGTCGGAGTCGAGGAGCGACTTCTCGAGCATCTAGAAACGGACGGGTCAGCTACACCGCTTTGGTCTGCTGCTGACGAGTGCTGGCCACGATGCGCGGCGGGGGACGAACCTCCTTGTGAGACGCGGACAGGGCGTAGTCGGCAGACATGACGGCGGATTGGAGGGGGTATCCGAGGGAGAATTGAGGGTATTGAGAGCAGATTGGGGGTCTCGCGGTGCGCGGTGAGCAGAGTGAGGCTTTTGGGGAGGGAGGATGAGGAGGACGAGGAAAATTTTTGGAGGGGCTTGAGCAAAACTGCTGGCGAGATCGGCTTGCGGGGTCCAGGAGGGTGCGGGGCTGGCATCTGACTGTATTTGGTGCTCCGCAGCCTACCCTAGACGCTTCAACCACCGCATCCATCTGCCCATCAGTTTGACCCATTCGACAAGCTGAATGAAGAGAGATGGCCTCGATGTTGTCGGAAAATGATCACCTCGAATAGCCTTGCCTAAATCCAACTCTCCCTCTCCAGCCAAGGAAGTATGAACGGGCACCGTTGACCTCGTTCTGTATCGTTCAGCACCCCCTGTCACTGCCATTCGGATCACGACCAGAGAGCATTGACGTGCTCCGCTGCAGCCACTCCAGTCAATGCGGAACCATTAGTAGCCCCGTATGTTGGTCCGTAGGTACGTTGTAGAAGACGCGTGGTTTGACGTCGCGGCGGCATGCACGCCTCTGGATACGCGAAAGGGCACTGTTGAGTCGAACAGCGCATCGGCCACGTCCCTCTTGGCCAGCGTGAACACGTGCGTTCGCGGCGACCACCACAGTCCACACCCCCCCGTCCCTTCTGACCTCCTCCCATCACCATCTCCTCTACAAACTCCCAATTGACGTCCGCATCCTCCCGCCCAAGGAGACGGACGAGAAACCAGAGCGAAGCGGCTGCACAATGGGCTGGCCGTACGATTTCGCCAGCCTCTCGCCCGAGGAGAAGCTCCAGCGCCGCCAGACGCTCGACCTGTACGCCTGCACGGCGCACTACTCGGCCCTGGCGCCGGCCCTCGTCTTCCTCGTCTTCCGCCTCGCGCGCCGCGCCGCCGTTGGCTCCGGCTCCGGGCCCGACGACCAAGGCCAGTACGAGCCGTTGCCGCGCTCGCCTGTCGTCAAGGCACGACGTCGCGCAGCCCCCGGGCGCGTCGCGGCGCAGTGGCGGCGGCTGCGGTGGTGGCTGCTGGACGACGTCTACTTTGCCGGCGCGCACTGGGGCCAGCGAGATGAGTGGATTCTGGGGCTGGCGTGGACGACTTGGTTGCTGGCGTTGTGTGTTCTAGACACAGGCAAAGGTTGGTGATGCCCTCTCACCCGGGCTCGCTCTACTCAACATATCAAGCGCGTGCCTCTCAGTAACATGCCCAGACTACTTCCACCTCACCAAACGCTTCGGCGCCATCGCCATCTCGCAGTTCCCCATCCAGTACCTCATGGCCCTCAAGGCCCTGAACCCCTTCGCCTGGGTCTTCCGCTCCTCGCACGAGGAGATCAACCGCTATCACCGCGTCCTGGGCCGCATCATCTACCTGCTCCTCGTTCTGCACGTCATCTTCTACAACGTCTACTTCTTCGTGGCCGGCACCTGGCTGCGGCGCTTCTTCGCGCCCATTGTCTTTTGCGGCGTCGTCGCCTTCGTCGGCATGCATGGCATCGCCACGACATCCATGGTCAAAGCGAGGGAGTATTCGTACCGGCTCTTCTTCATCACTCATCTGGTGGCCGCCTTTTTCATCCCCATCTTGATCTTCTTCCACGCACCCTCTGCCAGGCTTTACGTGGTTGAGACTTTGGTCATCTTCCTCCTGGACCTCGGAGTGCGCAAAGTCACAACCGTCAACTCGCCATCGACGTTGGAAATCATCCCTGGCACGGACCTAGTCAAGATTTCGTGCTCGATTCCTCCCCGTAAGCTGCGGCCGTTCAAGGCTTTCCCCGGGTCGCATATATACTTGAACATCCCACCCGGCAGCCGCACGAGCGCCACTCCGGCCTCCCAGTCAGGCGTGTTCGACTTTCTCTACAACCCGTTTACTGTTGCGTCGGTCAACGAGGACCAAGGCAGCATCACCATTATAGCCCGAACCCGAGGCGGGCCCATGACGGCCGTGCTCAACCAATTCGCCTCTTCGACCCCCGGCCCACCCGCCGACGCCCGCAAGATCCCCCTCGCCATCGAGGGTCCGTACGGCGCCATGGGCAAGCACTTTCATGACCTGCTCGACTGGGACGCCGGTCGGATCCTGCTCGTCGCGGGCGGCGTCGGCGCAACCTTTGCCCTACCCATCTACCAAGCCATACGAAACGAGTTACCGACCGCCAAGGTCCAGCTCGTCTGGGCCATCCGCAGCGCTGGCGATGCGACGTGGGCCGTCCCCAATGGCAGCTCCGGCAAGAGCGTGCTCAACGACCCGCACATCCAGCTCTTCCTGACGGGCGACATGGGCGTCGCCGACGACGCCGACGACGCTGCCGGAGGCACCGTGGAAATGGGAGCGCTGCACCGCGGCGCCAACGGCCGGTTCCTGACGAATCGCAACCGCCGGCGGCCCGACATCGAGAAGATAGTCGACGACACGTTCCGCCAGGGGCTGGAGGAGCCGATCGCGGTGCTCGTGTGCGGGCCGGCGGAGATGTCGACGGAGGTGAGGCGACGGGTGCGGCTGTGGGTCATGAGGGGCAGGAAGGTGTGGTGGCACAGCGAGAGTTTTGGGTGGTGAGCGTCGCTGGGCATTGTGAAGTGTAGCGTGTCATGATAGAAGGTAGTTGCTTGGATATAATCCTGTATTTGAGCTTTGGACATGATTTCTTCAACACGTATGCCAGCAACCCCGTGAGCTTGTCGTGACATGCATAATGTAAATGAAAACCGCCTCGTACCCATCCATCTGTTCGAACCTTGTGATCATCAACTTTGCCGCAACGCCAGCAATTGGAGCCCCAGTCATTGTCATCCTTCTTCTCCAGCAGTAACAACTGCTCGCCTCCAGTCCTCCGCCGCCTAGCTATTTGCACATCTAAAGAAACACCATCCGCCAAGCCAAATCTAAACCCATTGTCTCGGCCCATGACAACCAAGATCACTGCCTGTATCGCGCCAACTGAGCCATGATGTTCTGCACTTGAGCAGCTGCGTCACCGCCCCCTTTTGCGCCCCCGTTGGGAGCCGCCGGTTGCTGGGCACCATACGCGGCACCGTACTGCCCTTGTGGAGATGCATGCTGTTGCCCAGGAGCGCTGCCCCCCAGGCTGCCCAGGATCGCCTGGATGTCGACCTGCGGGTTACCCACCGGAGCTGGAGCGCCATACCCACCAGGCGTACCGGGGCTTCCTCCTTGCGCCTGGGGCGCCCCCTGTATCGACGACAAGAGTCGCTGGAGCGTGGCATTATCAACATGTCCCATCAGGCTCGCGATGTCTGCGGCAGCGGGGGGGGCATGCTGCTGCTGCTGCCTCTGCTGCTGCGGCGGATATGGGCCGGGATGCTGTACGCCGGGGTAGCTGGCGCCGTGGGGAGGGACCTGCTGGTGCTGTGCTCCGTAAGGATTCGAGTATCCGCCAGCTGCAGCGTAGCCCTGCCCATAGCTTGCCGCAGGTCCCGATGCTTTGGCCCGCAGAATTACCTCGGCCGCAGTACCGGGGTCTAGATCCACGTATTGGTCGAAGCGGACGTTGTTTGTCCCACCAGAGCGGTCGAATGCCTGAACAGGTATCCGCCCCAAGCTCTGCGCGCGCAAGTCCAGATCCACGACGCCGTGGACGCCCTCTGCGGCTTGTCGCTGGATAACCTGGTCCTTTGGAAATCGTGGATGCAGGAACATGACCTCAGTCTTGAGGGCCTTGGCTTTGAAGGCGCCCTCAACCCATGTGACAAAGTCGCGGTTGACCTCTGGCTGCAGGATGATTTGTACGTCTGGGACGTCGGCGCCGTATCTCCGAGGCAAGTCTAATTCGGGCTGCTGTCGAGATCGTCCGTACGGGCTGGGGCTGCGTCGTCTGTAGGAGTCCCTATCATTGCGACCGTACGCAGGTGATCGCGACCTACCTCGGCCTCCTCGCCCAGAGTTGTGAAAGCCGCGGTCTCGACCAAAGCCGTCGTCCCTCGAGTTGAAGTCATTGCGTCGAGGTGAGTGGTTGCGCCCCGGCCGATAATCATCACGGCCCTGGTGCTTCTCATATCTGCGCCCACCGTCACGCCCTCTGCCTCTGTCTGGGCTGCGGGCGCGCTCCTTCTTGGATTTGTCTTGAACTCGTGATATTTCAAGGTCTGCACAATGGTCAGTCCACGTCCGCCCACAGCACCGGCCGGATTCACTCACGGATGCGGCGGCCCTTGATTTCGATGCCCTGTAAGTTTTCCATGGCCATTCGACCTTCGTCGACGGTGTGATATTGCACGAAACCGTAGGCAGACTTCAGAGAGATCTGAGCGAGCCTACCATATTTGTGGAACACGTCAAAGACATCTCGCTTTGAAACCTTATCACTAGAGAGGTTGCCTGCAGGAACAAGACGGCGTTAGCAGTCGGCCTAGGACCCGGATCTTGCGGCGGGTGTGTCATACCAATGAAGATACGGGAGCCTTCTGGGAAGCGATCCCATTTTGCGTCGGACATGTATTGGCGTTCATCCGCCATGAACTGGGCCCAATGGCGCTGGTACTCGGCATCGGGAGGCGCTTCGGTAGAGTAGCCGGGCGCCGTCTGGGCTTGATACGGAGGGACATTCAAAGCGCTAACAGCAGGGGGAGGTGGCAGAGTGCTCACGGCTTCTGTGGATGTCCCCGGTGCGCCGACAGCACCATATGTGGAAGGCTGACCTGGTGTTGGTGGCATAACACCACCGCTGGATACCGACGCATTGGAACTGGGTCCAGCGGGGTGGTGCTGTGAGGCATACGACTGGGAGGCCGAGTGCGGCAAGGGAGGTCGCGGTGGAAGGGAGGACGACGATGGCAAGGCAGTGGAGGGGATCAGAGAGGTAGAGCCAGTGGGTGGCTCAGCCATTGCAGTGCCAGACGGCTCAGGATCGGAGCTTGACTCTGCGGGTTGGGCAGTCAGGTCAGCCACGAGCCGCTGGATATCAAGCGACGGATCTTGGGACTCTGGATTGGTAGAATCTGGCTTGGCTGTGGGCTCGGACGACGCCACGGAAGAAGCGAGACCGGGGTGCTGCTGGGGTTCGGGAGGCTGCTGCGATGCTTCTGTCGACGAGGCGACCGGGTCTGGTTGTGCCCCAGATTGGGCAGCAGAAAGATCTGCCGTAGCAGCGGGAGCATCGTCGAAGGCCGTAGATGGATCATGGGCGACAGCAGCGTCTGATGGGCCATTGGTGGACAAGTGATCGGACGGCAGCGAAACTTGGTTGGATTCTGGTGGCATTGGTTCTGATACAAGCTGCTGAAAGTCTTGCCCGTCCCCCTCTTGCGGATCGATGGGAGAATCGAAGGTTTTGGCATAGTCATCGTTGCTATCGGACGGCTCTGGCTGAGCCTGAAGTGCATCCTCGACGGTCATCTCGTTGTCGTCGCCGTACGCGTCGTTGAAGCTGTCATCATCTACAACATCGTTGTTGTCATCACCTCCAGCGGCACCGTCGCCGATGAGGGCTGGATCGAGCATGGGCTCGTCGACGCCGTTGGGTGCGGCGACCGACGCGGCGGCAGCGACCATGGCGTCGATGGTGTCGACCGTGTCCTGGAGCGCTGGTACGACAAGAGGAGCTGCCGTGTAGACGGGCGAGGGCGACACGGGCGACACGTTGGCAGTGGCCTGGACTTCTGCTTCTGGCTCTGTCATGAAGGCTGCAGTGGCCGCCTGGCTGGATGGATGGAGAGAGACTAGAGCTTCCGGGGCTGCATCCGCACGTGGGCCAACGCGCGAGAATGGTACGGGCTGGGTTGGCCGAGTTCGCGTTATCGCTGGTCGGGCGCGATGGTGTCAGTGATATGGCTGCTGAGGTACCATGTACCATCGACGAGCTGGACACGTCTGGATGGCTGGCTGGCTGTTGCTTGGCTATCACAGAGGGCGCGCAAGAAGCCGGGCGCTGGCGAGGACACTGGCCTGGTCGCGTGCGGGCGGCCGGCGGAGGTGCTCGTCACGGACGGGGAGTTTACGGGCCCGAGGATCGCAGCCTGGTCGTCGTGTGTTGCGCGAGAACCTGGGATGAATCACAGTGCGGCGGTTGACATGCAGGAGAGAAAAATGGCTGGGCTGTCTCTGCCTCCGTGATGCCACCTTTGATGCACGAGTGTCAAGTGGGGCAGGCGGGACCCGGAAAATCTGAGTCTGGCGCTAGGCTGCTCTGGGCCATGCCTGTCATTGACTCATTATCCTAACATCCAGAGATTTTTCTCGAGTCTCTGGAGCCACCACCGCACAGCCTGTCCACCTGGTTCCTGGCAAGGGCATACCTCGATCGAGATGGCTTCCACGATGGAGCAGGCCGAGGCGCCTCATCAGGCATACGATGTCAGTCTCCTCTCGTTATGCCTATGCTGATTCGCGACGTTCTGGCTCCCGCAGCTGCTGCAAGACCCTCGTGTGCAGATCGATGAAATGGCTGCTAATTACGTGCCTTCCAGACCATTCTCACGCTGGATTTCGGCTCGCAACTGACCCATCTCATTACGAGACGTCTGCGAGAGCTCAATGTGAGACGGCAAGCGAGCCCTGAATGACGCAAAACCAAGCACTCACGCCGGGCAGGTCTACAGTGAAATGCTCCCGTGCACCACTAAGCTCTCGGATTTGACCTGGAAGCCCAAGGGAATCATTCTTTCTGGCGGTCAGTGACGCCTAGTGCTTCAGAAGTCTTGATTATTAAAACGTGGACAGGTCCCAGCTCGGTTTACGACAAGGACGCCCCTCGTAAGTTGTCCACAGCATCCCAATAATCGCAACCGAATATTGATGACAATTCAAGATGCCGACCCGGCCTTCTTCGATCTCGATGTGCCGATTCTGGGAATTTGCTACGGCCTCCAGGAATTAGCGTGGAGATTGGGCAAAGACAACGTCATTGCTGGCACTGAGCGGGAGTACGGACATGCGGTACGCTCTCCCCACTCACCCTCCATTCTGCAATGCATGTAGCTGACATTGATCGGTTGATAAGGACCTCACCCCGCAGCGCCACAATAGCAATGTCGACCGACTCTTTGAGGGTCTACACGACGAGGCTACGCAGGTGTGGATGAGCCATGGTGACAAGCTCGGCCAGCTGCCCTCTGGATTCTGCACTATTGCTACGACTCAAAACTCGCCTTATGCTGGTATTGCACACGAGACTAAGCCCATCTTCGGCTTGCAATTCCACCCCGAAGTAACTCACACTATTCGCGGCAAGGACCTCCTTAAGAACTT
>PKSG01000386.1:6605-26541 GCA_002916505.1 Tolypocladium paradoxum | reverse complement strand
ATCTGTGGTGCTAAACAGAACTGGAATATGTCCAACTTCATTAAGCAAGAAATCACTCGCATCCGAAAGCTTGTTGGTGAAAGAGGCCAGGTCATCGGCGCCGTTTCCGGCGGCGTTGACTCTACGGTTGCCGCGAGGCTAAGTATGTACCCATCTGATTCTGGTAGTCTCTGCGCAAATTCTTGAAGTGCAACCCGCTGACATCCAATATAGTGAAGGAGGCTATCGGCGATAGATTCCACGCTGTGCTCGTCGATAACGGTGTGATGCGCCTCAATGAGTGCCAGCAGGTAAAGCAAACGCTCGCCAAGCACCTCGGGATCAACCTCACTATCGCGGATGCCTCGCAAAAGTTCCTTTCCGGATTAAAGGACGTAGTCGATCCCGAGAAGAAGCGAAAGTTTATCGGCAATACCTTTATTGATATCTTTGAAGAGGAGGCGATCAAGATTGAGAAGGCCGCTGAGAACACGCCTAATGCAGGCAGAGTCGAGTGGTTCTTGCAAGGCACCCTGTACCCGGTGAGCATCTTCTGGCATTCATCAGACGTTGCAGTGTCTATGACAGCATGTAAAGGACACTGGCTAATACTTCTACAGGACGTCATCGAATCGATCTCCTTCAAGGGTCCTTCAGCAACCATCAAGGTATGCCATCTAGAACACGCTATACGAGGTGAGGGCCATGCAACTGACCATCAATTAGACACACCACAATGTCGGTGGACTGCCGAAACGAATGATGGAGGGGCAGGGCTTGAAGCTCATCGAGGTAAGCCGATGCACCGTTAAGCTGGCACCTAGCTCTTTCACATGCGGAGACTTGGGTTTTCAGTGGATGAAATGATGCTAATGAATATGCAGCCTCTTCGGGAACTGTTCAAGGAGTGAGTCGCTTTGAGATGCACAATCGCTGGATGAGTGCAAGTGAGGCATCTTGAGCATGTGCTGACCCTGACGCTACAGTGAAGTCAGAAGCCTTGGTCGTGAGCTCGGCATCAACGAAGAGCTCGTCATGAGACACGTGAGTCGAAGAATTCCCTTTCAAGGACACGGATTCATATATAAAACCGGTCACTGACAAGACACTCCTTAGCCGTTCCCCGGACCAGGCATCGCCATCCGCATTCTCGGTGACGTTACCCCTAAGCGTGTTGAGATTGCGAGAAAGGCGGATCATGTAAGCACCGCAACATCCCTACGACGAATGCGATTGCTGACTGGCTTGAAGATCTTCATTAGCATGATCAAGGAGGCTGGCATCTACAACAAGATCAGCCAAGCATATGCTGCTCTGGACACGAACAAGGCTGTCGGAGTCATGGTGAGTATCATGGCAGTCCACTTCCCCGCTGGCAAACTGAACGGTTGCTGATGGTTCAACCAACCAGGGTGATCGACGCGAGGAGGGATATATCATCATTCTCCGTGCAGTCGTTACGACAGACTTCATGACGGCCGAGGCGTACCACTTCGACATGGACTTCCTGATGAAGATCTCCCGACGCATTGTCAACGAGGTCGACGGTGTCAGCTGCGTCACGTATAACACCACTAGCAAGCCGCCTGCCACCATCGAGATGCAATAAGTGGACGCCGCGTCGCCAGTCTCTGAAGAGACTTGGTATGGAATAGACAACTATGCAACTAGACGGAGAGGACCAGTTGGAACACACAAAGGCGGTAGGTAGACTCAGTTACTCTCTGATTATCGTAGAACCTCTCGACATCGAGAGTTGAGTAGAGCCTCTTCAAAGAACATCGGGTCTCAGGGGGTCATTCGCACCGGTGTTGGTAAGTTACATACTGCACCCGATTCATGAATATCGCTGTCCGAGATATTTGGCTTCTCAATCTCACCAGAGCACATCTCACCCCACTGGGCTAGCTAACCTCAAATTAGGCATTGCAATGAGATCACGGGGCCTAGGGATGGGTAACATCGGGCACGCCAGCGACGAATGTTGGGGCGATGATGGAAAGGCACGAATATAGAGGCAATGAAAATAAGGTATTGCAATGACTAAAAGATTAATTGCTTGAATTTGGTGCTGTTGACACAGCTCAGCCGTCCAAAAATGCTTGTACTGTCGGTCAGTCAAAGATGCATGTGGGGTTTCCTACCAAGGACTCTCCACGTGACCGAGATTCCCAGCGGCTACCCATGAACATCCTTGTCCGAAAGGAGCAGCAAAAATGAGAAGTGTGAGAAGATGTCATTCGAGCTAGACATCACCCACTCATCAACCAAGATCCCGGCCCTCGGGAATGGCAGGCTCAGCATGATCCCGCGCCTCTCATGTAGAGCCTTGCCGGCAGTGTGGCCGCTGAAGCGAACGCTCACTCCATTCATCACGACAAGACTCAAGAGATACGAAGCATATGACGCCCAGTTGGATCGGGATGCACTGGTGGAGGCGCGATCATGGTTCCAGAAGTTTGACGCATCTCAGCTTCCACGGGGCAACACGACATATGCGAGATCTAGTGGACCCGGCGGGCAACATGTCAACAAGTATGCGGCAACACCGTCGCTCATAGAAGGCGAACAATTGATGCTAACGGAAGTGCAAGGACTGAGACAAAAGCCATAACAGCCTTTCCGGTCATGGAATTGCTATTGATGCTACCCAGCTCTCTACACGCGAGCGTTCGAGCATCCAAGTACTACACCGCGAGTAATGACTCTCTCACCTTTCAGGCCCAGACACATCGGTCAAGGACGGCAAACACGGATGAGAACCGGAAGAAGCTCCTGGATGAGGTGACTCGCATGTACCAGGAGAATACTCCTGCGGAAACGAGCGGCGAGAAGAAGAAGAAGCACCAGGAAGTGTGAGTGCCGTGTCTGATGTGCTCCGCCCGCAGGCGTGGTGTCCCTGCATGACTGACTTGGACTAGAGAGAAGAGGTTCCACGATCACAGGATGAAGGACAAGAAGCTACTTAGCTCGAAGAAACAGTCGCGCAGGGGACCTTCAGACTGATGTACTTGCGCTCGTCGCAAAGGGAAATGCCTCTTTTCGCCCATGGCAAAGGCCAGCCGCTGCCGGCTCGTGGAACGCCGAGGGGTCATGGCCGATTGGTGGTTCGACGGTGCAAACATGAAGCTGGCATGGTCCAGGATGATGCATCACTGGAAGAGTCTCCTGGGGCACTTTATGTACCTATGAAAAATGGCTAGCAATGGCGTTGGAGAGTCCGCTTAGGGAGAGAGGTTCAAGTTGGGATGGAGCATGGAAGGCCAAGGCGTGGTGCCACCGTTGCGAGTATCGAAGGAAGGAGCCTCTGCCTCCAGGACAGTTGGAACAGAAGGTTGGAGGCGCAACAGCAAATTTCCACACCCCATCACGAACCTATCCTGGCACCACGACGACGACCTTGGCTTGTTATCCTTAACCTCAACCATTGCCCTTGTTTTGTCCTTGCTTCTCGACGGGCTGGCTGCCTGCCTCAGGGCGAATGCCCCGTGACCATGCCCGCGAGCACTTTTGCGGCATACAACCAGAGTCCATCGACACGCTCAGGCCTGCCTGACCTGCCAGAGCAACGTCACGAGCCCTCTTCCGGAGACACTGGGACGGTACCGCCACCGCACCAGGCCTCGGCGTCGGGAAGAGGCGGCGCAAGGCATAGATCACTGCACTGTTTCGGCACAACGATGGCAGCGTCGTGCGAACCTCGGCTGGACCGAATCAACCGCTGCATGACCTCGTGTCCTGAGCTACATCGATGTGGCAAGCATGAATGGGTGCGGGTGGCGTCTGCGCCATGGTCTGGCTTACGCTCAGGATATGCTAACCGCTGGTGAAGGAGTCGCTGCACGGTTCCGAGGGCTCGAACGTCGACGGTGACCGTCGCGGCTCCCACTCCCAGCCGACGACCCTGACAGCACCATCTTACCGTCTGGCCCCCCGTTTCCGATTCAGGCGCCCCTGGGCCTCGCTGCTTCACCCGAAGACAACATGGAACCGTACCTCATCTCCAAAGTTTCAAGACCCGCGAGAGCGTCGACGGCGGGCGAGGGACTCGCAGGAGGTTGGCAGCTCGTCGGATATCGAGAGTTCGTTTGGGCATAGCCCGCTTGCAGGCGGGGGAGCGAGTCCTCTACTGGCCATGGCGGGGATGACGATGGCAACGGAGGACCTCGACAGACTGAGCCTGATGGCGAGACAAGCTGACGCAGAGGGCAGAGGGGGGTGAGATTCCTGCGCTCCAGGGGCAAAGCAGTTGCGGGCGTCTGTCTGTTTGTTCGCCTCTTGTCAGTCGGTGCAGCTGGTCTGTACATGCTCGCGTGGTTGCTCTGGCATTTCCGTAGAGTGTTTCGTTTATATACACTCGAACAATTCCTTGAACCAGCCACTCCGTGTACAAGCTGGCGGAGACGAGTTGCCAAGCTTATGTGGCTAGCCCCCGTAGGATCATAGAGAGGTGCCGTGTGCCGTGTAAGTGCAAGCGCGTGGATACCCCGGGCCCGGAGCAGCCGAGAACCGGGTAAGATGCAGCCACCAATGTGCTCCGTGGTGCGACATGGGTCGGGTGAGGCTGGAGGCTCGATTTGATATGTGATTCGACCAATTACCGTAATAGTAGCTCCGAGTCCCGAACTAAGAGTACCTACCTAGGGACTCGAACCCATTCTCGCCGTCAGACCCACCCACGGCGTACGACCTCGCGGTTACTTGCCTCGCCCTGCCTGTGGCATTCGTCGTCTTGATGGCGGGGTAAACAACCTGGAAACCCGGTCGGCAGGTGGCTCGGCGCGTGCCTGGCTAGGTATTGGGGAGGCGCGGGGGACGCACACCCCAGCGATATCGCATATCCGGAGCTCCATCTTCCCGATTTCTGGCCAACACCGAACGCAGCTTCGTCACCATCTCAACACCATCCAGCACACACGAGGAAGATCACGGGTCCACCCATTGTGTGGATGCTCCTTCACCATGTTCAGACACACCCTGCGGACCGTTGCTAGAGGCACTGCGCGGGCCCCGTTGCGGCCGCTGGCTGCGCGGAGCTTCGCATCTGCCAGCAAAACCGCCTTTGACTGGGAGGACCCACTCGCGTCTAAGAACCTCTTGACCGAGGAAGAGCTTGCCATTGGGGAGACTGCAGAGCGATACTGCCAGGAGCGCATGCTCCCTCGGGTTCTACGTACGAAGCACTGGCCCCTCTGCGTCGTGAAACTGGACCGTCGTTGCTAACCTCGGCTGTCGCAGAGGCGTACCGTGACGAGCACTATGACCCCAAGCTCCTGCAGGAGATGGGAGAGCTGGGCCTGCTCGGTGCCAACATCGACGGCTACGGCTGCGCAGGCGTGTCGTCGGTCGCCGGAGGCCTCATCACCCGCGCCGTCGAGCGTGTCGACAGTGGCTACCGGTCCGGCATGTCGGTCCAGTCGTCGCTGGTCATGGGCGGCATCTACGAGTTCGGCACCGAGGAGCAGAAGCAAAAGTTCCTGCCGGACATGGCCAAGGGCAAGCTCCTCGGCGCATTTGGTCTGACGGAGCCCAACCACGGCAGCGACCCGGGCAGCATGGAGAGCCTCGCCAAGCCACACCCGACCAAGAAGGGATACTACTCGCTCAGCGGTGCCAAGACGTGGATCACCAACAGCCCCATCGCCGACGTGCTGCTGGTATGGGCCAAGCTCCAGGAGACGGGCAAGATTAGGGGCTTTCTCATCGAGCGCAAGGACTGCCCACCGGGCACCCTGGAGACGCCTGCCATCAAGGACAAGAACGGCCTGCGAGCGTCCATCACGGGCATGATCCAGATGGACGAGTGCCCCGTGCCCGAGGCCAACCTGTTCCCCGACGTCGAGGGACTCAGGGGTCCCTTCAGCTGCCTCAACAACGCTCGCTACGGCATCGCCATGGGCGTCATGGGCGCCTTGGAGGACTGCATCGCGCGGGCCCGGACATATGCCCTGGAGCGCAAGCAGTTCAAGGGCAACCCGCTGGCCAAGTACCAGCTCATCCAGAAGAAGCTGGCCGACGCCGCGACGGACGCCGCCTACGGCACGCTGGCTGCGATCCAGGTCGGCCGTCTCAAGGACGAGGGCAAGGTGACGCCGGAGATGATCAGCATGGTCAAGAGGCAAAACTGCGACACGGCGCTGCGCAACGCGCGAATCCTGCAAGAGATTTTTGGCGGCAACGCCGTGAGCGACGAGTATGCGATTGGGCGACACGTGGCAAATTTGTTTGTGACGCAGACGTACGAGGGCCAGAGCGACATTCACAGTACGTTGAGACTCCAGCCTTGATCCGCCCTGTATGCAAAGCACAAGCGGTGAAGAGGCATGACTGACATTGTTGCACAGGTCTGATTCTGGGCCGGGCCATTACGGGCGTCCAGGCGTTTGTGTAGAGGTGGGAGGAATACACGGGTGACACATTAGTAAGTGCTTCCATACCTTAGGCACGTGGCCCTACGCGCAACTGCAGTTCCTAGAGGCCGCCATGTTTGCCAGCTGGAGGTGCTTGCATTCGCCGAATACCCAAGGCTCGGTATCCCCGGGCGGGCGATGATTTGTAACAACATGAAGTGAATAAAATTCCATGGCGGGTCATCCCATGCCGGCATGAAGGAAGCAGTTTCGGAGCTGTATTGTTCCGTTGCTGTGTGCTTGTTGACGCATGGAGTGATTCGCGACTGAGCGTGTGGGGGCGTAACCGGAGTTGACGACGGCGATGGCGCCGTCAACGTCATGTACGGAAGGCGGAGCCGGCATAACCGGAGTGGATCAACCATGGGCAGCACAGGGGACGGTACCTATTAACAACTGGCAAAGCTGGCTACCTTGCTTGCTGTCGTGAGACGGATCAGTCGTGGACGTGCAGCGGACGTCTTGGCGTCTCTTGACCCTCGTGTAGGATCAGTCCAGCCAATATTGGCCTCGGCTGATGGCTCGCCGTCACTGTCGCGGCGTCTGTGCTGCTGTCGCGGGTGTTTGATAGGACAAGAGTGATGCAGTGTTGGTGCTGCCGCACTGCTGGCAGCTGCTGCGAGCCCAGGCACAGCCATCGAAGTCGAGCGAAGGCCATGGCAACGGGCTGCAGGCGCTCCAGGAGCGGTACCGCAAAACGCCCAACGCCTTAGCAGCGGCAGCATGCGGCATGCGCGGGGCGCTGTTAGGGGGCTGAGTCACGCATGCCGCGTGCTGAAGGCGCCCGTCAGTGGCGGGCTCTGGCGCTGGCCACCGCCTTCCATTCGCCCCGGAGGTTCTCGCTCGACGCTCAGTGGGCTGCGCAGAAGGGCGCGGCTTGGGTGCAGGCGGCAGAAAATCCTGCCCCGTCCACCCGCTGGAGGCCTTTCACTTCTCTCCTCCCCTGTGATGCCTGTGACCCGAACTCTCTTTCCCCCATACACCACCACACGCAGACCCGTCACGACGCCAACGACCACATCCGACAGCCTCCCTCCCTCTGCACACGACCCCTACAGCCTCACGAGCGTCGAC
The DNA here is from genome assembly GCA_002916505.1 of Tolypocladium paradoxum. NCBI lineage: Eukaryota > Fungi > Ascomycota > Sordariomycetes > Hypocreales > Ophiocordycipitaceae > Tolypocladium > Tolypocladium paradoxum. Next base: position 19,078 of record PKSG01000386.1, on the reverse strand, counting down.
GCCGGCATCCAGCAGCCTTTGACTGCGCGCATCTCCATCCCTTCGACCCCGCATCTTCTTCGCCTGGTGAATCTGTCTTTCCGTTGAGGTGCGTCATTCCCCCTTCGCTGCACGAGTTGCCCCCCGACCGCCCACCGCTAACGCAGTCCCGCGACAGACCATCAACGCAGCGAATCCCTCTTTCGCACCTGTCCACACAAAAACCACAGCCATGGCCCTTAAGCGCATCAACAAGGAGCTCACTGACCTCGGCCGGTAATTCTACCATCCCCTGCCCTGTCCATCCGTGCCTCGTGCCAGCGTTCGGAGCCCAAGTGTGAGGTGGGGCTGAGCGTGAGCGGGGTCTATGTTGACAAGACCGTTGGACACTCTGGACGCTCGCGACGCCGCCGACTTGGGCCTCCAGCCTTGCTGCTGCGATGGGCTTCTGTTTCCCGTAGAGGAGTAACCGTTGCTGACGTTGCTGTCTTACAGGGACCCGCCGTCGTCTTGCTCTGCCGGCCCGGTTGGCGAAGACTTGGTATGCGAAAACCCCTCCCTCTCCTGGGCCTTTGTCCACTTGGTGCAAGATCCTCTGGCCCTCTTTGCCCTGGCACGCGGCCATCAAGGTCCCTGTCCTGTAGTTTTCGAGACAGTGGCTGACACCCTTTTGACAGTTCCACTGGCAAGCGACCATCATGGGACCTGTAAGCACTCTCCGACCCGCAAATGCTCGAGCCGCGATGTGGAAAGGACGGCATGACGATGCACTGATTGACAGTGTCATTTTCTGACCTTTTCACCGCGCTCGAGCTGCTGCCTCGTAACTCTTGTATGGCTACAACAAACTGCTTCTGACAGACGAAACAGGGTGAATCGCCATACTCGGGCGGTGTCTTCTTCCTCGCCATCCACTTCCCCACCGACTACCCCTTCAAGCCCCCCAAGGTCAACTTCACGACTCGCATCTACCACCCCAACATCAACTCCAACGGCAGCATCTGCCTAGACATTCTGCGTGACCAGTGGAGCCCTGCCTTGACCATCTCCAAAGGTACGAATATGGTCGCCCTGCGACGGCGACTGGTAACATGTGTGGACGGCTTCGCTGACAAATGTGCCCTGCAGTCCTCCTGTCCATCTGCTCCATGCTGACAGACCCCAACCCCGACGACCCTCTTGTGCCCGAGATTGCCCACGTGTACAAGACCGATCGACCCCGATACGAGGCTACCGCCCGGGAGTGGACTCGGAAGTATGCCGTCTAAAGCGGCGGCGGCATGAGATGGCGGTGGAGCGACGAGGCGCTGGGTGGATTTTCATCTTTCTCTCTCTTGCAGGACGTAGGACGCGGTGGATTTCCAGACGAGTCATTACTTGAAGGATTGGGGGAGGAGGTGCATCCGGGTGGCGTGCGACGCTGGGGTTGCTTGCCTCCGAATCAGCATCGGTCGAGCTGTATCTGGGGAGACTGAGAACGGGGACCATGGCGAAGGGGAGGGAAGACAGACTAGACAGACACATCCGCTATTAAAGGGATATCATGCGGCTGGGCTTTGGGTTTGCATGGACGAATGTGTTTTACTGGCATGCAGAAAGTGGCAGCGTAATTACTGCATATCGCTCTCTTACATACATGGGCCTTTGCGTGCTTGGCTCTTACTCGTACGTGCATGGTTGCGGGAGCCCATGTGAGCCAGGCAGAAGTGTGTAATATTAAGAGTGTAGTCGCGATAAAGGCACGGCAGTTTTGTATGGAGCAGCAAGCATCCCGTGTACGAAGGACGCCGGCCGGAATACCTGCGAATCGCCCAGGGAATACGGGCTCTACCGTGTTGCCGAGGCTCTTGTCCCCTCGCCACGACAAAAGAATGAGCAAGGGTCTGGGCGCCTGTGGGTGTTCACCATTACCATGGGGAAGGCCAGGATGCCCCCGGAACCGTCCAATGTTGGCGAGAGAGATCTACGCCGAGACGTCGCACGGCATGATGACATGACATGACCTGACATGGCATGTTGCTTCGGCCCCGTCGGCGCTAGCCATGATGGAGAAGGGCGTCGTGATGCATCGGACGGGCGGCGTGAGAGGTTGACGGTCTGCGACGACGCCTCGCCTCGCCGGCGCAGACAGCCGCTCAGGCGAGGCACGTGTGGGATGACCGGTGACTCGACTCATGACGAGCAACACCTGGCTTGCTACGCGATCCATGGATGCTCGCTCCATGGGCTTGCATGTGCGCCTCGGGTTGCGGCGGGACGGTATCCGTCACAGCGCGTTTCACGGAGCCACATGCGACCACGACAGCCTCGGAGGGCCCAGGGCAGCCCCTGGGCAGGCTTCACGGCCGAGACGCTCGAGCTGGCGCCAGGCAGCGGGCCATTGTCCAGTGCCCAGAGCGTGAACCAGGGAGTTGCCTGCTCGCTCGGGCGTTTGTCGCTGCCGAAGGCTTCCACGAGCGAGGTTGAGTCGGCGGAAAGCACGGCACGGCGACGGGCGCTGCTCGAGAATGCTGGGGCGCACCTCGGGCACTCTGCGACGAGGACGACGGTGCCGTGGCCGGGTTTCGCATTGTGGGGTGCAGGCACCCTGATGCTGTCCGCTGTCGCAGGTCGACCGTTGACGGTCGGCCGAGGGTCCACTCCGCCGGCGCGGGGGTGCGCATCCCTGGTAGAGGATTCCAATTCGTCGCATAGATGCGACGCGGGTCTTCATGACCTGACTTGGCCGCTTCGCTCCTCGTGGAGACTTGGCCCTCTTCAGCAGTTTCGTTGCGGTGGTGGTTGTGGTTGTGGTCGGGGGTATCCGCATCATGCGTGGTTCTGCTCGTAAACGTCTCCCTCCCGGCCTTGGCCCATCGTTTCAAGTGGATGGTCTCGCCCGCATAAAACATGCCAAGCTTGGCCGCGTTTGCCTTTTTCTCTTGCTTTGTTCCTGGCTGAGCCCTCGACGGCTTCCGTATGATGTTCTCGAACGATTTCAGGCCTCGTACACCGTCCATTCGTTCATCGTGTGCGAGAGAACGCGCCGGTTTACTTCACTTCGGGCCACCCATGCGAGTTGCGCCGTTCAGCAGGCTCTGAATCTTTACATCGCAACGACGCTTTCCGTGCATGCAACCGCAGCTCGCGCTTCAAAGGGATACGCTTAAAGGAGACAAGTCGAACAAGACCGGGAGGCGGAACATCCACGGAGCCAAGGCATCGAAGAGTCATCGGCGAGGTCGAGAAGAGGAGGAACTGACGACTCTACGGCCACTGGCTGTCCTGGGCTCGGACAGGCTGCGACGGGCCACGCCAGGAGAGACACGCTCGGCGACATCCGACACGCAACGGCAGCGACGACACCATGGCCACGATGAGCTACGACTCTGGCGGCTACGAGAAGCCCTCGGAGAGGTCAAGGTGGACGCCGCTAACACGGATGCTGCTATCGGGCGAGATGACCCAAGAGAAGCAGCAGGAGCTGACGGCGAGGGAAAAGTTGGACCGCTGGATGATCAACGAGGGCTACCGACGAGTGTAGGTGAAAAGAAAGACCGTGGTGATGTGATGGGTTGTGCTGACCGCTCTGCCCAGCTTCGTCTTCGTCTTCATGGTGACGCACGCCCTGATATTCGCGCTTGCGTCGGTCCACTTCGCCGTCAAGGACAGCTTGCAGGGAGCGCGAGACGTCTTCGGCTTCACCTATGTCGTAGCCCGCTCGTCGGCCGTGGTGCTGCACGTCGACGTCGGCATCATCCTCTTCCCCGTCTGCCGGACGCTCATCTCGCTGGCCCGGCAGACGCCGCTCAACGGCATCATCCAGTTCGACAAGAACATCACCTTCCACATCACGACGGCGTGGTCCATCGTCTTCTGGTCGTGGGTGCACACCATCGCCCACTGGAACAACTTTGCGCAGGTCGCGGCCAAGAACAAGCTGGGCTTCTACGGCTGGCTGCTGGCCAACTTCGCCTCGGGCCCGGGCTGGACGGGCTACGTGATGCTCATCGCGCTCATGGGCATGGTGGTGACGTCGATCGAGAAGGCGCGGCGGGCCAACTACGAGCGCTTCTGGTACACGCACCACATGTTCGTCCTCTTCTTCTTCTTCTGGTCGCTGCACGGCGCCTTCTGCATGATCCAGCCCGACGTGGCGCCCTTTTGCACGAGCCTGGGCGCCTCGGCCATTGGCGTCTTCTGGCAGTACTGGACGTACGGCGGCTTCGTCTACCTCGCCGAGCGCGTGGCGCGCGAGGTGCGCGGCCGGCACAAGACGTACATCTCCAAGGTCATCCAGCACCCGAGCCAGGTGTGCGAGATCCAGATCAAGAAGGAGAAGACCAAGACGCGCGCGGGCCAGTACATCTTCCTCTGCTGCCCGGCGGTGTCGCTGTGGCAGTACCACCCGTTCACGCTGACGAGCGCGCCCGAGGAGGACTACATCTCGGTCCACATGCGCTGCCAGGGCGACTTCACCAAGGCCCTGTCGGCGGCGCTGGGGTGCGAATGGGGCACCAAGGCCGACTCGAGCAAGGTGGTGGGCGTCGACGCGCACAGCAGCGGCGTGGATCCGGTGCTCCGCCGCGTGCTGCCCCGGGTCTACGTCGACGGTCCCTTTGGCTCGGCCTCGGAGGACGTCTTCAAGTACGAGGTGTCGGTGCTCGTGGGCGCGGGCATCGGCGTCACGCCCTTTGCCTCGATCCTCAAGTCCATCTGGTACCGCATGAACTACCCGCAGCAGAAGACGCGGCTCTCCAAGGTCTACTTCTTCTGGATCTGCCGCGACTTTGGCTCCTTTGAGTGGTTCCGCTCGCTGCTGCTGGCCGTCGAGGCGCAGGACTTGGAGAACCGCATCGAGATCCACACGTACCTGACGGCCAGGATCAAGGCCGACGACGCGACCAACATCATGATCAACGACGCCAACGCCGACAAGGACACCATCACAGGCCTGCGGAGCCCGACCAACTTTGGGCGGCCCAACTGGGACATGATCTTTCGGGGCATCCGCAAGCTGCACTCGCCGGCCGAGGCGGGCGTCTTCTTCTGCGGGCCCAAGGGGCTGGGCAGCACGCTGCACGCGTATTGCAACAAGTACACGGAGCCGGGGTATGTTGCTCTCGCCCCTGATGCCGTCGTTGGAGTGTCTGGAGAGCTAACCAGCCTGGCGCAGCTTCTCGTTTGTCTGGGGCAAGGAGAACTTTTAGACGACGCCTGCCCCGGGCACCGGTGCGTTGGATATTCTTGGCTGTAGAGGGCGAGGCAGACATAGACGGGAGCCCTCCCCACCCCTTTTATCTCCATTCCTTGACGGTGTTTGCATACGCGCGTGCGCGGGACGCAGAACACGCGCGTACAACGTGGGCGAGGGCGCGGTGGTATGCGGCTTGGTGAAGTAGAGGGGTTCCCTGACATTCATTAGCAGAGGTACTTGTACGAATAGAAGCATCAGCCTTTCTTGTCTCTGGGCAGAGACTTGGACATCCGTTTAGTTGGAGGCAGCAGAACGAAGCGAGGTGCGCCATGCGTGTCTCGGCCAGCTGCACCCGGAATGAGCACAGCACGTGGTCGACAGGAGTGACCAGCCATTTCTTTCTGCCCTGCAGCATCAGCCATCTTGCCCAGCTGTTGCAATCAACTTGCAAGATATACTCGTAGTGCGATGTCGCCCAAGTGCGAGCGCCAAGCCCGAGTTCGGTGTCCAAGAGCGAGGCCCTGTGGGGCTCGGCTTCTGCGGGCGCAGCCGCTAAGGCTGTCACGCGAAGGCGGTATCAGGCTATCAGCTCAGTGGCTTGCGGTGGTGCCTACGGTACTTCGTAGTGTGTGCCAGAACAACCTGCTTCCCCTCGAAGCTCGCTCAGTACGAGCACCTCAGGACGAGGTAAATTGATACCGCGCAGTCGGCGTCCGCAAGCAAGGCCAACATGCTCTGCCACCATCGCCACCGTGGCCCCGAGGCACATTCTGAGCAGTCCGTAGTTTTGTCCAGGCGACGCCCGACGACCTCGTATACGCGGATTACCGCCGCCAAACGGCTACGCCACAGCTCCCGCTAGACCGCAAGGGGCTTACGCTCTGCCGGCCAGCACGAACCACTGGAGTCCTGGCCTGAGGCTGGACTGAGGCTGACCTGTGGCCAATCTTCAGCGGTCTTCAGCAGGCTTCCAGCGGTTGTTGCATTTTGCTGGCCCCAACCCCCGCCCCCGGGGCTTTCCCACGGGCTGAGGCGCTCCTTCGCGCGGTGGTGCTTCATCTTCATTCATCCACCACTGTTCCTCTCTCGTTTTGTCATTTATTTCCTTGTGTACCCCTACGCCGTTCTGCCGTTTGCGATTCGACGGGCGCGGCTCTGCATATCTGCCGGCAAACGGCGTCATCGACCCGCCGCGCGCCCTCCCTTCCGTATTTCCCCTCGCGAAAAGTCAATTACCAACGAACGGCGCCCTCCCCGAGCGCTCCGGAGCAGCCGCGAATCGAGCCTCGACTCCCCTGCGTCGTCGCTGTCTGCGAGATGCGACTCTCCTTGGGACTCGCCCTCGGCGTGCTGCTTGGCGCCGCCCAAGCCGGCAAGGTCGCCATTCGCCAGAATACCGCCCCGACTACCTCCTCAACGCCGACGTCGCGGTCGTCGCAGTCGTCGCAGTCGTCGCAGTCGCCCACCACCCCGACCAGTTCCAGAAACACGCCCACTACGACGCCGACGCCCACTACGGCGCCGCCGCCCAACACTGGCGGCGGCGACACCACTGTCCTCGTCACCCGAACGGTTACCGGCGAGGTGCAGACGGTCACCAGGCTCACCACCGTTTTCACCACCGTGACTTCGACCGTTGTCGTTACCTCGACAGACTTCGCGACCACCACCGTCACCAGCAGCGACCAGGCCACTGCCACCAAGACTGTCTATGAGACGTCTACGCAGTTTGTCAATCAGAAGCGCGGCCTTGACCTCGAACTCTCGCCGCGTACCGCTGCCCCCGCCGCCTTCGACGCCGCCGCCCCGGTCCCGACCAAGACCGGCGTCCACGACGGCGCTATCGGATTGCAAAACCACCACTTGGCCAAGCGGGCAACCATTACCCAGTTCACGACGGTCACCGTTGGAGCTGGCAATGGCGGGACGACCATCGTCGACAGCGTCGTCAACACCGTCAAGACTGTAATGACCTCTGCTACCACGACCACGTCGGTTGTCACCGAGACGTATCAGGCCAATGCCAAGACGACTGTCACGGTCACGAGCACTCTGGTGGTAACGTCGACCAAGGTAACGACGGGCGTGGTAGAGACGTCGACAGGCACCCCAATTAGCACCCCCGGGGCCAACAACGGCGGTAGCAGCGACAGCGGTGGATTGTCCACGGGCGCAAAGGCGGGCATTGGTGTTGGTGCCGGCCTCGGTGCCCTGGCCATCATCGGCGTCATCGCCTTCTTCTGCATGCGACGTCGCCGAAGCCCCAAGCCTGACCACGACGACTTCATGGGCGCCTCTGAGGTACCCGTTGGAGGGCCCGCCAGCGGCGGTCCTGGCTCGCGGGGCTCGCGCCCCATGTCCGAGTCGGCGCCTGCTGCCGGCTTCCTGGCTGCCGGCCGCGTCCCCGTAAAGCAGAGCGTCAGCCCCGAGGGTTACCGCGGCACGGCCATGGGAGATGGACGCGCGGGATATGCCAAGCCAGCGCCGTTTGGATCGGCATACACACAGAACCCCAGGAACAACGTGGTCGGCGGAGATCAACTGCCGCGCCACCCCACGCCCGGAGACTCGTCAGTCGCGAGCCCGACGACGCCGAGCACCGCCGAGCTGGGCATCGACGGCGCGACGGCCGCCAGGTGGCACAACTCGAACGCCGCCGAAATCGATAGCCAGCCGGTCATGAGCCACCACAGCGGACCCGTGTATGAGATGCCTACCCAGGAACACCGGTAGGGCGGAGGCTGGAGGCATGTCTCGGGGTGATTTGAAGATGCAGTTACGGGCATTTGATGGATATGACCGGTTGGGATTTGCACGCATGAAGTGTCAGACACGGGGCATAGCAGGCAGGGGTCCTAGTTTGGTCTGTATGTAGCAGCAACTCTCATTGTATGAACCGTCTCTTTTAGCTGTGGGAGGCTCGGGCGTCTCCTTGTACCTCATGGGCTCTTTGACGAACCTGTTTTGACGAACACTGGAGAAGCGAAATGGGTGTCAACCATTCGCAACGTGACTCGTGATTTGAAGTATCTGCCGGTATCGGGTGATTCTGGATCTGCAGGCAGCGGGTAAGCAGCTGCGAAGAGGCTAATCCAGAGGTCCATGGTGTAGGGTAGGTGCTCAGCGAAGCCTTGCCGTCCAAGTTCCTTGTCTGTTCTTTCTTTCCCTCTTGAACTTGCACAACTCTGACAATCATAATTCGAACTGAAATTGCTGCACCGTGCTTGAGTAAGGTAGGCAGGCCATTGCGAATGTTAATGGAGTGCGATTGCTAGGGCGGACAGTTGAGACTTTTATTCTTCTGGTCTTGGCTGTGGTCGGCACCGAGAGTCTGCGTATATCGATCTCGGTTGAAATTTGCAGCTCGGTTCCGGTTGAGAAGAGTCATCGCTTCGCCATCGCACGGCCACGCCGCTGGGGAAACAACTCGGCACCTTCCTCTCTCATCAACTGCTCAATCCGGGCCGAATTGTGTGTTTTGAGAGGGCGAGAGAAGCAATTGGGCCCGGCATCGAGACGGAGACTGCATCAGCACGCCAACATGGGGCTGCAACCAACAACCGATATGACGGCGGGGGAGGAGTGGCAGGGGAGCCAGATGGCGACGGAGGTGGACTTTGAGGAATTGAGTCGCAGCGTGGATGAGAAGAAGCTGGTGCGCAAGCTGGACCTTTACATCATTCCCCTCGTCATGGGGCTCTATCTCTTCAGCTTCCTCGACAGGTATGATGCCCATCTACGACGCTCACTTCATTCTTTGCTCAACCTACTCTCGAATGGACCTCTAACAAGGCCATGAGCGCGGACGCACAAACGACTGACACACCACGACCACAGGGTAAACATTGGCAACGCCCGCCTCTACGGGCTTGAGTCCGACCTCGGCCTCTCGTCGACGCAGTTCCAGGTGGCCGTCTCCATCCTCTTCGTCACGTACCTCGCCTTCGAGGTGCCGTCGAACCTCGTGCTCAAGCTCCTCACGCCGCGCCGGTGGATCGCCTTCATCGCCATCTCGTGGGGGCTCATCGCCACGCTCACGGGCCTCGTCGACTCGTACGCCAGCCTCATCGCGTGCCGGCTGCTGCTGGGCGCCGTCGAGGCCGGGCTGTTCCCGGGGCTCAACGTGTACCTGACCTTCTTCTACACCAAGCACGAGCTCGCGCTGCGCGTGGGCTACCTGTTCGTCAGCGCGGCCATCGCCGGCGCGCTGGGCGGCCTGCTGGCGTACGGCATCGGGCACCTCGACGGCGCGCGGGGGCTGAGCGGCTGGCGATGGATCCTCATCGTCGAGGGCCTGCCGAGCGTCGTGCTCGGCGCGGTGACGTACTTTGCGCTGCCGAACGATGCGCGCTCGGCGTACTTTCTCACCGAGGCGGAGAAGGCGCTGATGGAGGTGCGGCGGCGGCGGGAGTACGGGAGCACCAAGTCGAGCCAGGAACTTGGCCGGAGGGACATGGCGAGGGCCTTTACCGACTGGAAGGTGTGGGCGTTTTGCGTTGCGCAGTTTGGCGTCGACACGATGCTCTACGGTGGGTTTCCGTCCAGTGCATCTCCTCGGGTCACTTCATGTTCTATCCGATGGAGGCTGGAGTGGACAATCACTGACCACGACAACCACAGGCTTCTCAACGTTCCTCCCGACCATTATCGATGACCTCGGGAAGTGGACGACAGCCGAGGTGCAGCTGCTCACGGTGCCGTGCTACTTTCTCGGCGCGGCGGCGTACATGGCCACGGCATTTCTCTCCGATCGGCTCCAGATGCGAGGCGTGTTCTGTGTCGTCTTCGGGGCGATAAGCGTTGTTGGGTACGCCGTCTTGCTGTCCGACTCGGCGACGGCGGTGCACTACTTTGCGTGTTTCCTGGTGGCGGGCGGGCTGTACGTCGTTGTCGGGCTGCCGCTGGCTTGGGTGAGCTTCCACGATGCCTGCGTTGGAGTTTGGCAGCGTCTCTTGCGGCCGGAGGAAGGGAGTTGACGAGTGACAGCTACCGAACAACTCTCCCCGGTACGGCAAGCGCACCACCGCGACGGGTCTGCAACTTACAGTCGGCAACACGGCCGGCATCCTGTCCGCCTTCATCTAGTGCGTGTCCCGAGCCCCATCTTGCGCTTCACTCGAATTTTGCTGACTCGGAACACAGCCCCAAGGGGGACCGGCCGCGCTACACGCGCGGGCACGCCGTCACACTGAGCATGGTCGCGATGGGGACGTGCATATACGGCTTCATGTGGCTGTGGTACTGGCGGGCGAACGGCAAGCGCGCGGCCGGGGCGATGAGCGAGAAGCACAGGGGGATGGAGGAGGAGGAGCTGATGGAGCTGGGGGATGACAGCCCGAGGTACAGATATACGATTTAGAGGTGGACAGGATGGGAGGTGAATAAGGTATGGACATGTGGTGGGCTGGGATGTGGTAGAGGACGTCGGCGGAGCCAACTGCGGTTTGCTGCTGCGTAGACATGAGCGATTTGGGTGTTTGGGACGTTGCAAGTACGGCGCCATCGGAAAGATGGTAGGTTTGAGCGATGGTACAAGGTGCTCTGCATTCGTTGATGCCCAATCTGTGCTTGATCTCACCGCTGTGGCTGGTCTGAGCCACCGAAGAGAATAGCTGCTTCTTCCCGCCGAGCGTTGGCGCCCTTGAGTACCTAGCTAGATTGAAGCGATTCGAGCGTTGAGTGGACTCAGCACGTGGTCAACCGTGGGACGTGTTGTGTGCCTCATGATGCCTTCGAAAAGAGGACCGCGATGACGTTTTTGGTGTTGAGGGCAGGCACGCAGGCATCGCAGGCATCGCCGCCAAAGGCATCACTTTCAGCTTTGCTTACGCCCATGACAAGGGCCTACGTGGCATCGGTTATTTTGACGTCTCCCATGGTAACACGCTTCTTGCAAGTTTCCTCCCGCCATGCACTCAGCGTGCACTCAGCATCTTCATCTACCTCGACGCGCAGAACTACGAGCAATGGATAACCAGAGGACTCATCACGATCGTCTTTTTCATTTACTGAATGAACCTGCAACAAACATATACCGAATACGAAATGCGCCAGCTATCAAGGCGGCGAACAGATCCTGGCTGCGCTCCAGACCGTTGACCATGGCCTCACTACATTCTGCCGTCGCACGCCGATCGCTTCGGTAATATCGAGAATCGCGTCTTTTTAATCAAGCCGCGAGAGGGAATACGAGGCGAGGCGGTGCGAGCTCTTTTGTTTACTCTTTCCACGGGCGGCTTACACGGCGGCTTGCACGGCGGCTTGCATGGCGGCTTACATGGCGGCTTACATGGCGGCTTATGTCGGTGGCTTGTACAGGCCGGTCTGTCAGGATGCATTCGTCCGTCAAGCGCAACAGCTATCCGGGCGATAGTATGTGCAAGGAAACAAAAACTGTCATCATCATGTTCTCGGTGACAGATATCGCGCACCGCAAGCTGTCCCAGGCCGTTCGGAAACAGGGGGCTCACGTCACCAGATCGAATGATTCGTAAGCTTGCCTCACCGGAGGCACAGTGCGGTAGGCGCTTCAGCTTTAAATAGACGGCAGCACTACTCGTACGGAAACGTGCGCGTGGTTTCATCGCGGGAGCGTGTTTATTGCGAGGGTGGACGGCGCGTGTGGCGGAGGGACGGTGCAGCGACCGATCGTCAGCCGCAACGGGCGCTTGCGGGAGCCAAGCATTGTGGCAGAAAGCTTGGCCAAAACTCTAGCCGGCTGCTGGGGCCCTGGGAGGGCATCCTGATTCCTGATGCCTCCCTGGACCCTGCCTGATGCCTCGCACGTTCCAGTGTCTGCCGAGCATGTGGGGGCAGGCTTGCGTGGCTGCAGCAAAGAGCAAAAAGCACCGGCCAGGCAAGACACGGCACGCGATCCATGTGCTCTGCTGCTGCCAGTCAAGGTATGGGCTCAGCTCCCGTGGCTCCAATTTCCACCTGGAACTTTTGTCGAGGCGGAGTCGGGGGTGTTGTTTGGATGGCTCTCGCGCAACCGCGTCTTCTTCCTGGCGAGCCCCCTGCCGGGCAATGGGCGTATCACGGATCACAACGAACCGGACCCGCAGCCAATACCTACCTACTTCGTATTACTTGGCCGGTGGATTGCGTCAGTGACGCGGCCGCAAGGGGGTTGGGACATCTCCAGAGTCTCCTGTACCTTGCAAGACGCCGCCGCCACGTGAAGCGGAAGCTTGGCCCCAAGACCGGGGAAGCTTGGCATCAACGAGCTGGAAACAACTCCAACGGGGCGTGTGCTTGCCTGTCTGCACTTGCAAGTATATACGGCAGAACGAAGCACCGCCAGTCAAGTCTCAAACCT
>PKSG01001015.1:0-22657 GCA_002916505.1 Tolypocladium paradoxum | reverse complement strand
CGTCGACGGCGAGCCCCCCGGCAGCGGCCGCGGCCCCGGCGGCGCGCGCCCGCGCAAGTTTGTCATCCAGAGCACCTTTGGCAACCCGCGCGAGCGCCGGAGCCGCAAGAACCGGCCCTGTGACGCGTGCCGCCGCCGGAAGACGGCCTGTGTCATCACCTCGGAGCCGCCTTGTAAGTCGAGGCGCCCGTCACATCTCATCTGCGGCCCAGGCGGCGGACATGCACTTGCCCACCACCGATGCTAACCACCTCCCCCAACCCAGGCCTCTTCTGCCAGAGTCGCGGCATTGTGTGCCAGTCGACGCCCGTGGCCGGCGGCTCCCGGCAGCCCCTCCCCGACGTAGCGGCTGGGCGTGCGCCCTCCCAGCAGGGTTCGGCGTCGGCCGGGTTGCCTCCTGTCGAGTCCCACGAGCTGCCCACGCCGAGCACCGCCCAGGACAGCCCAAACGCCGCCTCGCCCTTGGCACTCGGCGTGCCGGACCCGGCCTCGCGTCAGCCGCCGTACAGCGGGCCGGCCGCCGTCGTCCACCAGAACCTCGTCTACCACCCCAGCCCTTCCGCCGAGGACCCGGAGCCGCCTCCGCCTCCGCCTCCGCCGCCCCCCGACGCCTCCTCCCCTCCCCTCCCCTCGCCGCGGGGCACCTCGCCCGCGCACGCCCTCGAGGACATTGTCAACAGGACGGCCTACTACATGGGGCCGACCTCGGAGCAGGACACCTTCCTGCTCGACGCCTTCAGGTACGGCATCCTCAGCGAAAAGTACAACCTCGACGCCAACGTCGTCCAGGTGCACGGCGGCAGCTCGCTGCCCGACGACCGCCCCGTGCACTTCCTGTTCCTCAGGGTCGGGCACCCGGATCACGTCAATCGCGCCCGCCAGGATGCCTCCGACTCCATCGAGGCCAAGGTGTGGCCGTATGGCGAGAACCTGGTGCGCCTGTACTTTCGGCACGTCCACCCCGTCTTCCCCGTCGTGTCCAAGGTGCGCTTCCTCCGCAGATATCACTCGGACAAGAAGCGCGTCCCGGCGTGTCTTCGCGGCGCCATCTACGCCCTGGCGTCCGTGTTCTGGCGATACGACATGGCGCTCAGGGGCACCCCCTGTCCCTATCAGCAACACGAGCTGGTCGACTACGCGCACGCTGCTCTGCGGCGCGAGATTGAGAACCCCAACCTCTTCGTGCTGCAGGCCTGCCTCTTGCTCATCCATGTGACGCCCCCGGCCATCGACAGCATGGAGGCGCCAACCACGTGGACACTCGCGGCGCAGGCGACGGCGTGCGCCCAAATGATTGGCCTCCACCAGGACCCCGGGCAGTGGAACATCGACGTGACGGAGAAGAAGCTGCGGAGGAAGCTGTGGTGGGCTACCTTTACCACGGACTGCTGGTCGTCCATCTGCCACGGGAACCCTCCGCACATCAGCGCCAGCTCCTTCACCACGTGTCCTCTGACCATGGACGACGTGCGGTGCGATGAAGACGTCCCGGACGAGCTGCAGTATCTAGTGGAGCCGCCGGATACCTGCTTCGAGGTCTCTGCCGGTGCCCGCTTCATGGAGATGGTCAACATAGCGCGGTATCTGCGAACCGTGCTCGACTGCAGCTTGTTAGTCCCCCACGGGACACCGACGACGAAGCGCTGACTTGATGCCTTTTTCAGCCAAGTAAACACAAGAGCAATGACTGTAAACGATAGAATACAGGCGCAAGAGGAGCTCGTTGCCGTGCAGGCAATGCTGAGAGACTGGCCGAGTCTCCTCCCCTCTTGTCTCGTCATTCAGAAGGAGGAGAGGAGGCGATCTGCGATAACCTCGTACAACTGTGAGTCGCGCGCAGCCAGCCATGCCGAGTGCCCGGACTCACCATGTGCCAGGGCCCCTCCACCTGTCGTTCTATGCCGCCCAAGTTCTCCTCTACCGCGCCCTCATGCATCCTCCGACAAGGGCAGCAAAGGCCACGCCCGGGTCAAATCTCCGGAAGTGGTTTCCCGCCGCGCTCGCGGAATTCGAGTCCTTTGCCCAGTTTTTCAGCTGCGTCAACAAGCACGACCTCTTTGGATTCTGGGGACGGCGTAAGTTGACGCCCCAGCGGGCACACTCCGTTGTTGCCGCCGAGTCTGACGCATGCTCCGCGACCCATAGATGCCCGGTCCCAGCTCATCCTCTGCGGAAACTTCCTCGTCTTCCTCTTCCTGCTGGCGTCGGAGCGCCGCGACATCGAGAGGGCATACCGCCTGCTCGAGAGCTTCCATCAGACGGTGCACGAGCTGGGCGACTCGGCCCACGTGCAGGTGACGACGCTGCTGCGGGCGGCCACCATACGCATCGACTCGTTCTTTACGCAGGCGGCGCAGATTATGCGGCACGGAAACGAAGGGACCGTCACGTCCCTGTTGAACCCCATGGCGTGACGCCGTCGCGCTGGGTATGGCATGGTCGTCATGGCGACGATGGCCTCCGCGTTTGATGATTAGCCATCTTGTACACATTTGGGTAGATGCGTTGCGGGAGTAGAAAGAGGCCCGATGGAGGTTATATTGACGCATGACGGACGTGTCATTGGTAATGCATGTCGCTTTCTGCAACAGACGCCTTGAACTTGCGACTTCGCCATCATCAAGAGCTGTGGCATCAAGACTGTTTACTTTCGGCACACCGCAACTATAGCCCGCATCCGGATCCCGACGCCCGGTGTCCCATCCACCATGGTATACGGCTCCGCAACCCTCTCGATGCACTCGGCCATGGCGCCCCTGAAGCGCTCCAGCTCCTCGCCCGTCCAGTCCTTCCACAGCGCCTGAAACGTATCCAGCGACATCTGCCGCAGCTCGTCGCGCGTCGCCGCGCCGTAGTGCACCACGCGCTCCAGCATCTCGACGGCCGCGAACCCGCCGTCGTCGCGCAGGCACCGCTCCACGTGCGCGGGCTCCAACCACGCCTTCGGAATCGGCAGGTCGAACGGCGCGTCGTCTGGGCGCGCGGCCTTGTGCGCGGGCTGGATGACGCCGCGGAGGTAGCCGACGTCGGCCCACGACGTCACGACGGCGACGCCGCCTGGCCGGAGCGTGCGGTGTAGCTCCCTCGCGCCGGCCGCGCCGTCGTTGAAGAAGAGGATGCCGAGGTTGGTGATGCTGTGCGAGAAGGCGGCGTCGCCAAAGGCCAGTTTCTCGCCGGGCATGACGGCGGCGGTGCAGCGGTGCGTGGCGTCGAGGGCGGCGAGCTTGGCCCGCGCAAGGTCGACCATGTTGGGCGCAGGGTCGACGGCGTGGATTTCGGGGATGCTGGTGTTTTGCTGGCGACAGCGGTTGATGATCTCGTCTGCCACGATGGCCGTTCCGCAGGCGTTGTCGAGGACGACGGCCTCGGCGGAGCACAGGTCCTGCAGCTGTGGGAGGTCGAGGAGCGCGCGAGCCAGTTCCCTTGTACATTTGCCCGTTGAGCGTTCATACTTGGCCGCGCTGGCGTCGAAATGCTCGACAGAGGTCGGTGGCCTCTGGGTTTCTGCCATGGCGCGCGCTGGGCGACGAACTGTCGGAGGGTGATGGTTGTGGACGCCGAGGATGACGTCTCAAGGGATTCTAGTGTAGACCGCATGGTTCAGCGGAACGTTTCCGCGAGGTGGCTGTGATATAGTGGGTAACCGTTAATTACGAGTCAAACGCAGTAGCAGCTACTGCTTTTATGCCTCGTAATTAGTGCGGAGTCACTGTAACAGTCATAACACTGGCAGAGAAGCAGACATCGACACATGACCACCTATTCCTGGATCCTCACGCCCACTCACTCCCGCCTGGGCGGAAACGTCATGCCGCGATCCGGCCCGTTCGGCTCCGCACCCGGCCCCCAGCCGCCGTACCCTTCCCCCGCCGCCAACCCGCCCAGCCCCGACGCCGGCCCGACCGACATCTTGCCCGCGAGCTGGTTCCTGCCCACGCCGGGCGTGTTCGCCGCGAAGGCGTCGAACTCGTCGCGCGTCTTGCCCGTGTACTTCTTGAGGTCCTCGTCGCTGATGGGCGCGCCGCGCTTCTTGTCCTGGTGCCGCTGGTAGAGCGACTTCTTGGCCGTGCTGCCGTCGGCGGAGGCGGCGGAGGCGGAGGACTGGGAGGAGCCCATGGCTGGTGCGAGTTGTCTTATTGCTGTGCGAAACGATGGTGGCGGGCCTTGGACGGGGGAGATTGATGTCGTGACGTGGTGCTGGAGCGGTGTTTGGATGCAGGATTACCGGGATATATAACTGTCACACTAGCGTCTCGGCGGCCTCATGTGAGCTTCAGCCCGTTGCCCGACTATTATGGATGCCCTGCTCCCCGCCCGCACATTACGCCGATGCGGCTCTACCGCATCATCGCCGGCAGACGTTTCGCACGAGCGAGGCAGTGCTTCGGGCCGCAGACCATCGCGGGCATGGCAGGCATTGAGTCATGACGGCCACGGATCCTTGCCCAACAGACGGACGTCAACTGACGCCCCAGAGATTGTTCACGCCAGTCGTCCAAATCACCTCTATTCGGAATTAATCAAATTTAATGCAGCTTGCCCGTGAGGCGCCATTCCCACCGTCTTGTTGCCGCCGTTAAACGCCACAAACTGGGACTTGAACAAGATGTCCCCGTAGATGCCCAGGCCGGGCACTGGCGACTCCTGCAGTCCGCCAAAGCACCTACTGCCGTCGCCAAACGGGGCGAAGTTGATGTCGCTGCCCGCGACGCGTGCCATGTACATCCCGCCAATGTCCAGGTCGAGGTCTGGCAGCTGCGCGTTGCACGGAACCGTGAATTGGGGCTTCTTCCCCGTGAGTTGCGCGCCCTGCACCTTGGAATAGTACGCTTCCACGATCGCCGGGTCCGCGAGGAGCAGCGTCGTGCCCGTGTCGGCCATGGCCTGGGCTCCGGGGGTTCCGGGCTGCGCCGCCTCGCCGCCGACGCCAAACTTTTCGCTGCTAAACTGCCAGAAGCCATTGGTGGTGTTGACGGGAATCCACGTCAAGTCCCCCGTAAACTTGGTCCTGTCGACGGCCCCGAAGGTGTAGGCGCCCACAGCCCCCTTGCGGAGGTCAGCGGTGAAGACCGGCTCGTTGAGAGAAGGCAGGACGTTTTCGAAGAAGGTTTTTTGCTTCTGGGGCTTCACATTGTTGGTATTCGAAAACCCCAGGCCCATGAGCCCGTCGCTGTTCTGGTCGGCCACAAATCCGGCCGTCACATTCGTAGCAAGCCCAATGGCCTGTGCCTGCACCGAGGCGCCGCCGACCTCGACAACGTCCGTGCCGACATTGCCTTCCGCTCCGGAGCCGTCACCGTACCGGATGCGGAAGGTGGCGCCTGGCATCATCGCGAAACCCTTGCTCTTGGTCGGATCATAGACTCTGTGGCCCGTGGTGGCGGCGGCAGCGAGTTGAGTGTTGAACACCCATAGGTCCGATGAGCCCGTGTCGAAAGCAACGTTCAATTGCTGGCCACCGATACGGACTGGCGAAAGAAACTCGACGTCGCCCCTCACCGGGACAGCTGGGACAGCTCCCGTCTTCTCCGTCCCGCTCTTCCCGGCCTGCCCAGGCACCGACGACGAGCCTCGTCGAATAACCCCAGCCGAGCTCGTGTCCTGGGCGGCGAGTGCGTCGACCAGCTCTTGGGGAAGAGGCACGCCGAACTTTCGATAGGTCTTGGCCAATGCCCTAGGCCCATTTCTGCCGGCGAAACCGGGGTTCGCAACGCGCTCGACGGTGAACGACCGCTTCTGGATGGCTGACGGTGCAGCCGAGACCAGGGCCAATAGGCTGGCCAGCAGGAAAGCTGCAAGAGTTGTAGACTGCATGTTGAGAGGCGGCGGTCAAGGCAGTCGGTCAGAACAAAAGGATACCCAACGTAACCCAAGCCAGGCAGGAGAAAGGAAGGAGACCCAGAATCGAAAGGACTGTGGTGAACTCTCGCAGAGAGCTCGACCGACGCCTGGGACTAGAGAATGTAAAAGTAATCCGGAATGACGGACTTGAGA
Organism: Tolypocladium paradoxum; assembly: GCA_002916505.1. Lineage (NCBI taxonomy): Eukaryota > Fungi > Ascomycota > Sordariomycetes > Hypocreales > Ophiocordycipitaceae > Tolypocladium > Tolypocladium paradoxum. Next base: position 16,663 of record PKSG01001015.1, on the reverse strand, counting down.
CGAGAAAAGGAAATCAGTCCAGACGAAGGGCGGGCATGAGACTCAAATAGAGGAGCCCCATCGTCGCCGTCCGTTCCCATGGAGCCTCCTGGTGGCGACAGACCCCAGACCAAGAGGCCGTCTGTTCTGGGCCTCCAATGGCATAGCGTGCGATGCGAGCATGGTCCATAACTATCCAATAGGGCAATTGCTCTCGGTTTGCAACTACAAAACTTGGGGAATTATAAAACACCACGGTTGGTATCCCAAAACGTAGGCTGCGGCATCCTGAGTGAGGCGTTGCGGCTCATGTGGTGCGATTGGTTACTGGAGCCCTGGGCAGCAGATCCTTCGAACAGCTGACGAGGCTTGTTGCTGCCGCCAGCCGGAAGCGGTACATACGTCATGTGCTGGAACAGGAACAAACGTGAAGTTGTGATGGAGTATTCCGGTAGCTCGGAGTGAAGCGGTGGTGAGTCGTGGCTCGTGACGCCGTCTTGGCCCCGTGGTGAGACGGCCAGCTTGCGGCCGGTTTCTCATTGTCGGCTCTGTTCTTTCTGACGGCTGCCGTTGCTTGCGACAGCGGCAAGTCGATGACTTCCAGCCCCAGCAATGGAGTCGAATTCGGGCTGCCGCGTGTCGGTTGTTCTCTCGGTTGTTCTCCCGAGCGTCAGACACACCACGTCGACCACTGGATCGTCCGTTTCAAGCCAGTCGAACTGGCCACGGCCCACCACCATCACATCGAAGATGTTTCGTCGTTGCGTTCCTCAACCAACCTGTGTCGCTGCCCCCTTCGTCCTTCGAAGCAGGCTGTTTCACCAGTCGCCGTGCGTGAGCCCACATGCCTCCTCCGCCCACGCCGCATTGCCGTGATCTCCGGTAGGCGGACCCCAAGGCGCCGCCAAGCCGGTCTCCCGCGCCTGGCCATCCACTATTTTTACCAATCGCCGACGCCACGGACGGTGAAACGGGGCGGGCGCCGCTAAACGGTACTGAAACAGGTCTGTTGGCGAATCTCTCAGCTCGTACTTCTCAAGGCCATCGCATCATCCGAAGGCCCTGGAAAAGGGTCAACTGGAAATCTGCAGTCGAGAGAAGGGAAGAGTAAGAAAGAATCTCGCTATCGGATACATGTACGAAGTACGCCCGAAGCCGACCTTGCCAAACAAGCCAACCGTCAATCTCACTTCGTCCACCACGCTGCCACGGGAACAACGGCAACCATGTCCCAAAGCATAACACCAGACATTGGAGAAGATCCAGGAGTACCTAAACGAATACTGGTCCAAACGAAAACGCATTTAGTACCGGGCGATGATTATCATCAAAGATGTCTCTTCTTGCTGGACGTTATGTGCCGGCACCACTGGAATCGCGATTTCGACCCCAGGCAAGACCGCTGGAGTGAATACGGAGCGTGGTTTGGTTACGATAACCGTCGCTGCTACTTCCTTGTCGATCATGGTCAATCCTCTGCCGATCGCCATGTTCCGGTGCTGTGGTATGAATGGACGGGAGAGTCTCTGTTAGACCCCTTGATTCCTACGTCTAGTTTCTTGCTGACCTTGGGTGTACAGGAAGGCTATGCCACGATTTCTGCCTCTGGAACTACAAACCCGGCTCCAAGAGTACCCATTTAACAGGCCATCGAGGAAAGATTTGCCAAAGCGGCCCCCACTTGATGCCTGTACCAGACGCCAGAGCATCCGATCTAAACTTCGTTCCGAGATGTGTCTCTCTGACAGTGACTTTGAATTCATGAGAGAACATCCTGAGGAAGCAAGGTGGCTGAAGGAGCATATCGAGTCTAGATTCTGGTCAAAATTTGAGGCTCTTGCTAATGCGCTAAATGACCAAGGATAGCCCTACTCCGTGTCATACATCATGCGGCACGATAGGCGCCCAGGGGTACTTTTGCAACATGGGGGGGAATGTCCTGCTGGTAGTTGCGGTCTATGAAGAACATCTGCCTCTGCCGCAGGATATTGTTAACATTGCCAGCTAGCATCCATTCTATTGGTCAGCATTTTATTGCTTGACGATGAAGGAGGAAAGACTGCCTCCGAACGTCGACACGTGCGTGACGACAAATGCCTGCAGTGAAATCGGCAAACAGACTTGGGTTAGGTAAAGTCGTGGACATGTAACCGTGATGTTGAAGCTTGAAACAGATGACAGGTATAAACACGAAATATGATGGTGTTGGATGTCCTGCGACACAGGCGTGCACCGAGCCGAACTTGAGCGCTACGTGACCTCTGCGCCTGATTCAATAGCTAGTAGCGCAACGATTCTTTTCCAGCATTGCTTAAACTCGCCCTGTTTACTATTGACAGCTGGTATGGATGCAGGAGCTCCCTCCTGGCGTCGAGCGAACTTGGCCCGCAGAACGGTTCCATCAGTGCTTGGGCCATTTTGATTCACAGGCACCAGCGCCTGCCAACTGCGAGGGCCAGCAGTCTGCCTCGCCGCAATTTTAAACCCCGAACACTTGTGAATACCATTGCATTTCTGCGTCCTGCATATTACCTCTGCTCGTTGGTCCGAGGCCAGCAGCCACCAAGATGGAACCGGCTGCTGCAGGAACAAAGGTTCTCGCCTCTTTCAAGGACCTGGCTCCTGAGCAGCGATGCTGTGCCGATGACGTAGTTGAAGCTTTGATGAAAGCAAACGGCAACTTCTGCACGCAAGCACTCTCCACCACTCGCGAGGTACGGCCGCGATTGCAGCGCCCGTCCCTGCCCATGCTGACCCTCATAGGACCTCTGGCGCCTGGCCTTTGCGCCCACGGAAGACACCTCCTGGGACACATCCAAGGCTCCCCCCCGGCCCGCCCTCCCCGCAGCGCCCGCCCACAAGGACCTCGCGACGCGCATCGGCAGCTTCAGCCAGCACCTCCCGCCGTCCACGTGCGCCGTCCGCCAGAACAAGACCAGGAGGAAGAACGAGAACAAGGAAGCGGGAAGGAGGAGGAAGAGTAGAGAGGCAAAGCAGCACGAGAAACGACCCCCGAGCGTGGCCCAGCATCGCCGAGCTGGGGAACGCGCGTTCCTCCGTGCGCGATGCGACGGCACGACCCTCGGCATTGAGTGGTTCTGGAGCGACGCCCGCGGCAAAGGCGCGGACCCCGAGCTCGTTACGCTCAGGAAGACGAAACACGGGCCACGGATGGAGCTCGTCTCTGCTCAGGCGCTCGCTCTCTTGCATCATGATCGCGTGGTGGCGGACCACGCACTGGCCTGCAACCGGGAATACGCGGCGTACTGGATCAGATGCCGCCTCCTGCGACATGTCGGAGCCACTCCCAACGGGCAGAGGCCAACAAACCCCACGGCGCTCGACTTTGCGGCGTTGAAGCAACCCGGGCTTCTTTGGCCTGTGGCGCTGGCGAGTCCGGACATGAGCGAGGGCCTGAGGGCCAGGATGCAAACAATCGATGGTTCTGGCAGAGCTGGAGAGGTTGATACGGGCTTTGATGACGATGGGAGTGAAGAAACCGAGTCTAGCTCGTCGGAGGCTGTCTATGCCTTTTGGTAGTCCTTTGTGCCCACTCTCGCGCACAGCTCCTTGAGCACCTTGCCAGCAACCTCATAATCCGTCAGGTCCAAGTACACCTGCGCGCTGATCCTGATCCAATACCGGTTCCCCATGACGAAGAGCGCCATGAACGTCTTGTACTCGTCAACCATGGTCTTCGCCATCCACTGGAACGCCTCCCCCAGGTCCTCGACCGGCACCACTGCCTCCCCATCCCTGGCGCCCCTGCCCTTCTCTCCAATCCAGACGGGCAGCGCGACGTTGCCCATGGCGCAGTCGGTCATGGTCCCTTTGCTGTTCTCGAGGACCTCGGTCCCCAGGACCCCGGCGACGTACTGGATGCCCTTCTTGTTGAGGTCCCACAGATACGCCAGGATCTTGTCCTCGCCGCCCAGCACGTCCCGCCGCCACGCGATGGCGTCCTTGACGCACAGGTACGGGCCGTTGTCCCTGGTCCCCACGAACTCAAAGCTGTTCACAAACGCGCTCTTGGCGCTCGGCGGCAGCGGCGTGCCCCTGCTGGACGACCTGGCGACGTATCCGTGGCTCGTCGCTAGCGTCGTCGGCAGCAGGTGCTGGTTCCGGACGGGCACGTGGAAGACGGCGCACCCCCGGGGCACGTGCAGCCACTTGTGGCAGTTGGACACGAAGAAGTCCGGGTCCGCGGCCGCGAGGTCCAGGGGCACCATGCCCACGCCCTGCGCGCCGTCGACCATGCTCAGCACGCCGAGCTCCCGGCAGACCCTGACCATCTCGATCCAGGGGAAGAGCACGCCCGGGCGCGACGACACGACGTCGAAGAGGCACACGCGCGCGCGCCTGCCGTCGGCCTCGACGGCCCGGACCGCTTCGCGGAGGGCCTGCAGGATGTCCTCGTCCTCGAGCGGGTACGCGATGGGGATCTCGCGTTGCTCGACCTTGGCGCCGTAGTAGTCGACGAGGTAGTCGGCCGCCTTGCCGCACGCCTCGTACACGGTCGAAAAGGTCAGGATGACGTCCCTGCCGTCGTCGGCCCAGGCGAGGTTGCGGAACACGGTGTTGACGCCCTCGGTCGCGTTGGCCACGAACACGACCGTGTCGACGGGCGCGCGGACCAGCGCCGCGACGGCAGCGCGCGACTCGTCCAGCAGCGCCGGATAGTCGTAGCGGATGAACTGGTCCGGCCGCGCCTCGGTCCGGTCCTGGTACCCGCGAAGCTTGTCGCGGATGGCGTTGGGGAAGCTGCCGAAGGAGCCTGCGCATTGCCACCCGAGCACAGGTCAGCGGGACTGCCCGCTGGTCTCAGGACACATGCGAAGGCGCACTCACCATTGTTGAGGTTGTGCCACTCCGGGTCAAACGCAAAGTCCTTTTTCAGCGCGCCGCCGAACTGCACCTCGCCTTGCGGCTTGCTCCTCGTGGGAAGTTCCTGGCCCATTGCTGCGGTATTCTCACGGGTGTGAAATGTTGAAGGAATATAGGGAATATAGAGGGAGCAAAGGGAATATGGGGAATACAGGGAATAGAGAGGGGATGCAGGGAGTATAGGGAATATAGGGAAATAGATAGAAAATATAGGGAATAGAGGGAATAGAGAGAACAGAGGGAATAAGGGGTAATAGAACTCAACCGGCCGGTAACTGCAGATAGAGATATGCGTGTGCAAATAGCAAGACTCTTATCGGGCCAGGGCAGTGAAGAGCGCCCTCGGAACAGGACGCCCAGCTGCCAACCGAGGGTAGCCGCGCCATGACTCATTAACCGCTGGACGTCGCCGGACCGCAGGAGGGCCTGGGGTTGACTCTGAGTTCAGAAGCACACATCAACACGGGCGCTGCCTGTTGCAAGATTGTCAATGGATATCAAGTGTTTGGCATCTGTCAATGCGCCGAATGCCTGGATCATGGCAGGCTCCAACGTTACTCCCGTCAGCTCACTCAGCTCCGCCCACCTGCATGTATCTCCCGCGTCCAACACCTCGCCCCGTCATCACATTCACCCACACGCCGTCCGTTGCCTCGTTACCGCTTACAACTCCAATTGGAACCCCAATCCATCAACTGCCCCTCCAAGTTCCGTCGCGACTGCGGCGGCGGCGTCGCCGTCCTCACCAGTATCGGACTCGTCCTCAGAGCCGCCAGAGTCATCGCAGCGCTCGCCTCAACGTCCTTGTTCCCATGTTGCAGCGGTAGTACATCCTCGTGGCCTTTCCATTGTGTCGACCAGGTCGGCCCCGAGTCCAGCAGACGCACCAGCAAGTCATGGGTGTAACACGTGTTTCTTCCATCGAATATCTTTGCGCTCCGCAAGTTTGGCGACAGGGACGAGAGCGGGCCGGATGGCGGGCTCTGCGGCTCCAGCGGCTGTGGCTTCCCATAAGGCGAAGTCGATTCCTGCATCGGCGGCGAACGCAGTGGAGGCAGCTCCAGCTCCGCTGCAGATGGCTTGTAGCCCTGAGGACCACCGCGCCTTCTGCCCACGCAGGGTGCGGGGACCTCTTCTCCGTCAATCACCTTCCTCTTGCGTATCCTCGGGTTCTCCTTGACCGAGTTTAGGATGGAGCCGATGGCGACTTTGTCCTCGACCCTGGCCGCAGGGGAAAGCGCCGGCAGGCTTTGCGCCACGCCACCAGCTTGTGTCTTAGATCTGCCATGGTTGGGGTTCAGCGTAGAAGACGTGCGCTTTGGCTTCTCGAGTGCGCCCGGCGCCGACTTTCTCGGCCGCTTGGGCTTCGGCTTGCTCGTCTTCTGCAGAGGGCTCAGCGCCTCGTCCGTGGACGGCAGGCCCGCCGGGATCGAGGCCCTGCGGAATGGTGGTGTTGTTCCTGTTATCCTCTGCAGCTCCTGGAGAACCTTTGATGTCCAATACGCGCCCGTTACCTTGGTGTCACGCAGAGCAACGGGGTTGGCCGCAGGCGGTCGCTTCCTCTCTCCCTTCGGTTTGTCCTCGGACGTCCCACTAGACTCCCTCTGCTTCTTGGGTCGCGGCGGTTCGGCGTCTTGCCAGAGCTTGGGTATCCTGCTTTGGAGATCTGCCACCCAGGCATCACAGTCCCACTGGACCCAGTAGTCAATCACGTCGCCCCAGGAGCTCTCCGGCGGCTTGGTGAAGTTGACAAACACAACCTTGCCGCTCTTGCTGTGCACAGCCTTGGCAAACTCCCTGACCATGACTTTGAGGCCGTGAACCCGCAAGCTCGTCCCCAAGATGAGGAGCATGTCCGGATATAGGGCTAGGTCGTGGGTGACGATGGGACTGATGAGGTGCGAGTTGGGATGCTCCTCGCCGTACAGGACAATGTCTGGCCGCAGCTTGCCGACGCCCAAGGCTCGCTTTCCCTTCTCTTCGCGAGCTACCGTCGCGCCGACGCAGTGAGGGCACTCGGGCTGTTGGCCGGCGAGGGTTTCTGCTTCGCGTTCGTCGTCTTCCCATGAACACAGTCTGCCGCAAAGGAAGCACCTGAGCAGCTCCAGAGATCCATGCAGAAAGACGCATTCCACACCTGATCGTGGGACTTGTCGCTTTTGCAGTTGTGTCAGGGGCTTGGCCAGGTCGGTAGACGGAGTTGCACCGTCAGTAGCGGGAGAACTGGTGCCATCCGAAGGTGTTTCCTGAGACAGCTGACTAAACTCGTTGTCCATCTGACCCTCAGGCTGGCTGGGCGTGTCCAAGCTGGACGACTCGTTGCTGACGGCGGACGCTTCTTCAACCATCTTGTTGAGCTGGGCCGTATTCGTAGTTGATCGTCGGGAGAACCGTCCTCGACTACCCGGGCCGTGCTGCAGGCATGTCGACAGCCCGACCTTTTCTTCAATCTGGTCAATGTTCTGGGTATAACACCGCACGAGCTTTCCACGGTCCCTTAGATGGCTGATGAATCGATGCGAGCTGGTTGGCTCTGCCTCTTTAATCTTCTGCCGCAGGGATGTGGCAAACGTGTAAAACACAGACGTTCTGATGGGATCAGACCAGATGTTGGCGTCGAAGAGGTCCCTGCCCTTCATATTCGGCAGCGTGTTTCTTCCCGAGCTGGACGCCTGTGAGGAGCTGAGAGAGTTCGAAGAAGGCGTGTTGTCATCCACTTCGGAGGGCGATGTACTACTTCGTCGGCCGGAGCTTGCTTCAGATGGTGAGCTGAGAATAAACGGGTCAAAGAGGATAGGCGGAGGCGATGATAGCGGCGACGAGCTGAGGGGCAAAGATTCGCCGACCAGACGCTTGTGAGTGTGTGGCCGGAAAGTGGAGGGTGGAATGATGAAGTCCTCGGCTGGAGGAGAGGACAGTGGCGACGTGGTTAATAGCGCCGTCGACATCTGGGCGGGCTTCGATCGTGGAGTGGTGAAGCCTGGCTGGTCAACCTGCTCGCTTTGGCCATCATTTGGCTGTGCCTCGGCCGGCTCCTCGTCGATTAATTTGGGGAGCTCAGACTGAACATAGATGGTGTCGGCGGCCTCTCCCTTCTCTTCCCCGACTTCGTCAAGGTCACTGTCAGCCGGCTCAATCGAGTCCTCGCGCGACATCTTTCGTCGCTTGCAAGGACGAAACTCGTCGCCGCCATCGTTGTCGCTCTCACCGGCCGCTGCTTCGGCCTGCCGCGCCTGCCGGGCAGCAGCATCAAACTGCGCCTGGATCAGCGAGTAGAGCCCGTTCTCCGATCGAAAGTCCTAGCTCCGTTAGCCTGACGATGCCACACGGCCTGGCCAGACGCGGTGTAGGCCATACGGGAATGCCAGAGTTGGTGCTGATGCCCGCGCCCGTGATCACCACCACCTTGCGCGCCTTGAGCAGGGCATTCGCGACCTCTCCGAGGTGGTCCTCGGACTGCGGCTCGACGTGTTGGGTGGGCATGCTGGGCAGACGCAGAGTCGTGTGGAGGTTGGGCTGGCCGTTTCACGGTTGCAACGGCCCCGCTCTACGCCTTGCTGGCGAGTTGGGGTCGGTGAGCTGATGCAGCAGCTCGCGACGCAACTCAGAGATTGCAGACGCCGCTTCGAACGAAAGGGAAATTTATCATCGTGGTCGTAATGGGGGCTGTCGAGGGACACGTCGTGTCTGCAGAGGCTCCAGGCTGGTGGCGCCCAGGTCACCGTCGAGCGAGTATTGTAGGCTTGTCCGCGCGCGAGCTGCGACCACGGGCTCCCGTCTCCTCTGCTTTGGGAATGCGTCCCGGTCGGCCGCGTAGGATCCCGATTCGTGTAAGCCGACCGGTGAGAGAAGGGGCAGGTGCGGCAATTGTGCGTCACGGAGAGTCCATGTGGTCGAGCTGCCGTGTCGATGGAGGAGCACCCGACGCGCGACTGTTGATGTCGCGGTTCCCCGAGAGCTTGTTATCGTCTATCTTAGCGCCGCGCCCGGCCGCGAGTGTTTGGCTGGGGCCATCTTCAGTGGGTCTCACCCGCTGGGACGCCCCGACGTCGCCCGCGAGCGCACTGGACCTTGGCCTCGAGAACTCGACGTGACTCCAATGCAGTGAATTGGGTTGCAACCATCTTGCATCCGTGCTCGGGGCTGCAATGTCGTGGCGGTGGTGTGCCGACCACTGGCTTGATAACTTCCACTCAGGCATTGCGCCGATTGTATCACAACCCACAGCTCCATGGCTTGGCTGAACGGTCACTGCTCGCTCTCTTAGACGGCAGTAGAACGCAATTGTTTGTGAGAGTATAATCAATTATCATAATGCTATTATGCCATCACACCGCAGTGCGTGGCCTTGCTAGACCGTGTCCGTCTCCCAAGAGTCTCGTATGCTTACTCCTCTACCGCCGCACTCGCAGCCTCGACAGCTTCCGCCTTTTAGGCATCGACCAAGGCTTCCAAAAGGTCATTGAAGTTGCCCGGTGTTCCCAAGCCAGTGATGGCATCCCATCCCTTCTTCGCGGGCCAGCCGCCTGGCCGACTCCCGCCAGCAAAAACGCACGACAAGCTCTGCCCGCCCGTGGTGTCGTACAGGACGCTCCGCACCTTTGGCGAGTACAGCTTTTCATTCAGCCAGCCCAGCACCCTCTTGCCTTTGCGAAGCCTCGCGTCGTTGACCAGCGCAATCAGCGCCGCAACGACTGGCGCACTGGCACTGGTGCCGTCCAGCATGATCGGCTGGCCGCTGACAATGGTCATGAACTGTGTGCCGACCGCAGAGATGTCCGGGGTGGCACGCATCTTCGGGTCATAGTAGCCCTTCAGATGGCCTTCCAGGGCCTCTACGTAGCCGCCAACGGCCTCGTCTTGCCACCGCTCCCTCTGGAAGTACTGCGAGAATCCACCAGAGCTGAAGGTGGCACCCCGCGGGGGGTTCTGCGTGTTTGTTACGGCACCGACGGCCGTCACCCAAGGGCAGGTGGCTGGGAATGTGGCCACGGTCACGTCCTTGTTGGTTCCGTCGTTGGTTCGGCATGTCGCGTTCCGTCCACCCTTTGCGCCCCCATCGCCGGAACTAACAAGAACCGAAGTGCCGCGGGCTGTCAGCATGCCAAACATGGCGCAAACACGATCGGCGTAGGGCCTGGGAACAGAGATCTCGTCGTCGGCGTATGACATGGACATGACATGGGGCAGTTGGTGGTCTGGCATATCGAGAAGGTACTCGAGCAGCTCGAGGTATGGTTCGTTGTCGGCATACTCCTCAGGAATCGGCTTGCCCGAATCGTTCAGCTTGACGCCTCGTCCGCCGGTAGAGAAATAAGTCACTTGAGCAGGGTAGCCGATGGCCATTCCATATTCAACGTCCAGGTTTGCCTCAGTTCCAGCCTTGGCCAGGTCTTGCAAGTTCTCGCCGCCATTCACAAGCTCAACCGAGAAGTTGTATCCTGCCGCCGCGAGATTGGGCTTGGTTCTCTTGAAAAACTCCTCGACGTCTTCAAAGTTGGCATACTGTTCCAAGAAGCCGGCAATGGCGAATCGGACAGGCGACTTGCCATCCGGGGTGGAGTAGGATATGTTGTACTGCTTCGCGATGCAGTGGGGCATGGTAATGGCCGAGCAAAGTGAGTCGTCGGTCCGGCGGCGAAGGGCCTTGGCCATGCTTGGTGGCATTGGCCGAGATGCGGCAACCTCGTGCGTCGGCGTCATGAAGTTGGCAATGGGATGGACAAAGCTGATGACCCCGGAGAGGGAGTCGGGAATGGAATACTCGGTCGTCCGCAAGACGGGCGGCTTGCCCTCGAACGAGTAGCGGTGCAGCTCCATGTTCAAGAGCTTCTCGGCCTTGCCAACGGTGGTCCGGACGTGGACCCAGTCCTTCTCCGGCTTGGTCTCGGTGATTCCATTGTCGGCCAGCCACCGTAGGACGTTGTCGACGTCGCCTTGGTCTGGCGTTCTCAGCGAGTGGATCTCGTCGATGGATAGGTGAATGGCACCCGTGAGCGTCGCGCTGAGGCCGTGAGTCTCGGGCTGTCCCAGGGCAATGGACATGCGCAGCGGATTCGCGGCATCAGGCGCGTCCTTGAGCTGGCTCCATCCGTCAGGGAGGAACTGGGTCTTCTCGAGGCATGTCGCGCAGGCACCGAGGCCGGCAAAGGCCCACGCCGCGAGGAGGAAAGTCGACGCCATTGTGCGGTTGCAGTCACAATTGGCAGTGTTGGGGGTTGGCAGAAGGGCGTTGCATCGCAGGAGGGGACGGGAGCTTGTTGACATAAAAGGTTCCAGAGAGCACAGGCAGGTGCTCCCTTAGCTCTCGCCTCTCGGTTGCCCCTTGTGTGACGTGATGCAAGACACATCCACGCGCTGATCCGGCATGAGCCCAGGGCATACCTAAGGTAGGGATGAATGATGGGATGGACCAACATGAATGGCAGTGAATTGCCTTCAGCTCGGGCGTGGGTTGCGGATCGCTCGCTCATCCAGTGTCGTCGTGTCGTCATTCGTGCGACTGTGGTTGATCAGCCCGGCACATGGAGATGGCCCAGTTCCTGCTCCTGCATACGAGCACAGGCACGGGCGCAAACCCGACATACCAGGCGCTCGAGCCATGGCGCTCGAGCCTTGAGGGGACAGAGGGTCCTGTGAGACATTGGCCTCCTAGCCAGAGGCATGGCGGTTGAGGCTTGTTTGCGAGACAGGCCAAGGGCATCGAGCCTCGCGCCGCTTGTCCTCCCTCCCGTCGCACCTCAACCGGCAGCGCTGCTGGGAGCAGCCGACGACATTCCGTCATTCCAGGTCGGCCTTATAGAGGATGCCGGATCGATTCGCCCGTGCAGTTCGGCTGCATGGAGCCTCCAAGCAACTCTTTCCAGCTCTCCCGTCTGCATTCATCATCTGATTGTCAGACCTGGAAGTGGGCCGGGGCAGCGGCAGCGCACCTCATCGACAATACCGCCGCCAGGTTGACCTGCTTGCCGCAGCCACCGCGACACCCATGGCGGATGGCGGGATGGACTGGGCCAGGAATCAAGGAACTGCAAGCCATGGAGGCGGTCTGGCAGTCGTTTGGTGCAGCTTGTGTCGAGTCGCATGGGAAACTGCGGCAAAATGGGGGCCTGAGGCCACAAGGGGCTCACCTCCCCAGACTCATCCCCCCGTGTCTTCGCTCGGCGTTTACTACCCCAATCACACCGCCTGGCCAACTGCCCCGACGCAGAATCAGATCGAGCGGATAATAGCTCCAACATCATCAACGCAACTCGTCGTCCAGCTCGCTGCGGGCCTCGGCGGCGTCGCTGTGTCACCCTATTGAAGCACCCCGTTTCCTCACGACGGGGACGGAGAACCATGACTTGCAGGTGCGAAAGCACCGACTTCCAGTTCCCATGACCGACGGCCCGACGATTCTAACCCGTGAAGGGCCAGTGCAAGTCTCCTGGGCCTTGCCCAATAGCAGACCTTGCCCAATAGCAGAGACTGAAGCCGCTGTTCGCACGTAGCGGCTGCATGTGATGCTGCAATGCCGGCCTCTCGCCGGTCTCGCCACACACTCTGCGAGTATGAGTACGGAATACACCGTCGTCGGGGATTAAACCTTGCGGACGGTGTCCCTGTCACCGAACTATGCCGTCCAGTCCGGACCATCGCCAGCGTCAAGGTGTTGCGGGGACAATAGCCCGGCTGCGAACCGTATTGCCCTAATACGAATGCGGGTTCGAGTATAAAGCAGCTTTATCCCGGCAAGTCTCTCGCTGTCATCATGTCTTCTTCTCCTTTCTTTCCTGTCCTCGTGTTTTCCGTCATATGTCCCTCAGTCTTTCGTTTTGAGGCAACTCCCCACCTCCTCCACCCCCAACCATCCCCGACACTTACCCTCCGGGCCGTCGTTGCACAGCTAGTTTGGCATCATGACGAGGCCTAGTAATCTCAACGTGTATTCTGGACCTCAGTCCGTGAGGAATTATTTTAACCCCGAATGTCAACCGCCTCTGCCTCTGGTCGAGATTCCGGACTGCCTCAACCCGTACCGGGCTGATGGCGTCCGCATCTACGCCAAGATGATGTCGATGCACCCGGCCACCATCATCAAGGTCATTCCAGGTTGGTCTCCCAGCCGCTCTTGATGCTCGGGGCGCTGCTAAATGAGCACCTCCCGTGTAGCCATGAACCTGCTGGAAAAGGGCATCGAGCCGGGCAAGACCAAGACCATTGTGGAAAGCAGCTCTGGCTCTACCGTCATCTCCATGGCAATGGTGGCCCGGGCCTTTCATGGCATTGACGACGTCCATGCGTACCTGAGCAACAAGACGAGCCAGACCAAGCTGCGTCTCATGCAGTTTTTCGGGCTTGACGTGTAGGCATCCGATGCAGTTCCCGAGTACAAGTCGCCGTGCTAAGACAGCCAAAGCACACTTTTCGGTGGCCCAGCTCAGCCCACCCCAGTCGATGAGAGGGGCGCATCCGCGCCGCTTCACGCAGAGCCGCCGCTTCACGCAGAGCCGCCGAATCTGAATCGGTCTGCAGCCCGAATCAGTACCAGAGTGACGATGTGCGCCTCGGCCCGAGATTGACCACGTTGAGGCTGAAACTAAATGGCTTCAACAGAACTGGAAAGCCCATGTCCGCTGGACGGGTCCCCAAATTCACAAGCAGCTGCCCGAGATCAATGTCATTGCTGCCTCGATGGGAACTGCCGGTGCGTGACCTGTTCTGCATCAATTTGCCACTGCCTGCTGTGAGTCTGACGAGCAAAAAGGTACAATGACGGGGCTTGGGACGTACTTCAAGGACGCGAAGCCCTCCGTCTACACACTTGCGTGAGAACTTCCCGCTGACACGGCATCGCCTAGCCAGGCTGACAGGTTGGCAGTGTCTGCACCAACGCAGGGGAACGCGTGCCCGGGCCGCGCGAGTTCTCGCTCATGAACGAGGTCAAGTTTCCGTACAAGTCGGCCGTCGATGCCCTGGAGGAAGTCGGGTCGAAGGACTCATTCTCTCTGTCTCTGGACCTCACTCGACAAGGCATCGTGTGCGGGCCATCTTCGGGCTTCAACCTCCAGGGGTCTTCCAGCGTCTCGAGAAGAGGAAGCAGGAGGGAAGCCTGTCGCAGTTGGCTGGGCCGAATGGCGAGATCAACTGCGTGTTCATGTGCTGCGACCTTCCTTACCAGTACCTCAATGAGTATTTCGACAACCTAGGCCAAGAGAAGTTCCGGCCGCTGCGAAACGAGGTATGCAGTGTTGTTCCCTCGCATTGTGTCCAGCATTGGCCTGCTGACCGGCCCACAGAGACTCCGTAATGTTGATCTTTACCGCTACGACAACGCCTGGGAGCGGAATGCCATGGAGGCGCTGTCCAGCTTCTTCACACTTCAGCCGACAAACAGCCAGGACACCGTACTTTCGCTGTCTGCCGGTGGCGTGGATGAGCTGGAGAAGGCTCTGATGGCGAAGCCGAATACTCAGATTCTCGATTTCCGCAGGACGGCCGACTTTGACGCCTTCCATCTTCCCAATTCAGTCAACATCCCGCTTGAAACGTTAAAGGACGGCGCGTCTCGTGGCAGTCCCTTTGCGGGCCCTACCGAGGATTGCACCATGCTTGAGGAGTATTGGCTCGAGCTGGAAGGCTTGTTCACTGTCAAGGACAAGGATGGAAAGCGAAACCCCAGTGCAGAGGCACTCATGGCAATCCTTCGCGGCAAAAAGGTCCTGACCATGTGTTACGACGGGGACAGCGCGCGAGTGGCCAACAGCGTCCGTGCAAAGGGGGTCGACTCGGACAGCATCCGTGGCGGGTACGGGGCACTGGCCAATGTGCAGCTCCCGAATGCTGGCGCGTCGCAACAGTCAAGTCACGTCGTGTCGGTGGAAGCTTGATCGAGGCAGTGAAGCTTCCAGGGCTCCAATTCCGTGACTTGGGTCTCTTTTGTGTTTCTCTTGTTCGACTTTCGATTCTTTGAGGAGCTTTCGTCCAGAAGAGCAGTGGGCATCTGGGATCCGCTGACGATTTCAACCATCGCCTAAAAATAGCAGCAAAGGGGGCGTTTTCTCTCGAACCCGAGAAGGGCAGTGGGCTTCTGGGGGTTCGATGAGAGTTCTCTCAGAGCGGGCTAGGGTTTTCGTCTCGTCGTTCATTGGCTGGAGCCACCACTTCTGGGAGAGGCCGAGGCTTCCGCTCCCTTGTTTTGAGAGTCCAAAAGTGACTGGTCTGCCAGGTCGACGAGACCGTCCCTGAGCAGCTAGCGTCTTGAACAAGATGTGATCGTCGTGGCTGCCTTTGGCCACAGACGCGAACACCGTCGACCGCCTCGAACGTGATGCCGCGTGCTGACTCGACGCCTGCGTATCCCAGCGAGGAGACATTAACCCGGCAGCCCTGCACTGCCGTGTCTGCCGTGGTGCGGCCACTGTTGCCTGTTGTGGTAGAGCGTCGATGTGCCGTAGCCGTGCTGAGGCTCTCGGGAGCGATGGGTGGTGGCGGCCAGGTCTCCGAGACAATAGCCCAGGCTCCCAACACACTGCCGGCCCCATTGGCCTGCAGTCTGTGTCTGTCACCTCAACGGCCCCAACGCGCGGCGGAGGGTGTTGCGGCGTTGCCCGCGTCCGACGTGGCTCCAGAGACCAGAGACCAGACGGGCAGCCCAACGACGGGCCCAGCCCCGACCGGACACCCTCTCGCGGCGCGGTGTGGCGGCCCCGGTGGCGAGCGCAGCGTGCGCGTCGAGGTTCCAGCTGGAACGTCTTCAAAATCAGCTGTGGTGAGCGCCGTCCAGTAGGAGGGCCGGCGCGCGAGGAACGCGGATTCGATAGCGTCTGGTTTGGAGCTGCTCGGCGGTGGAGGGGCTAGCTAGCGAGGCGTGGCGTGGATGGCTGGAGGCTCCCGCATGATGGCTTGGAGGCGCGGCGCCTGTGTGATGGCGCGCCCTGGTTGTGTGTATGTGAATCCAGATTCGGCGCTCGTGAGGTTGAGGTTGTAGAAACTCGCTCCAAATGCTCTCGTATGCAGACGGCAGGGAGATGAGGCCTCCGCCCTGGTTGGTCCCACCATGCTGACATCACTGAATCTATCGCCAAGTCAGCCACCCACGACTCCACATCGTCAACGCCTGCGCTCCGCAGATTGACAGGGCACCCATCATGCGACAAAACGAGTTGCTGCACTCGTTGGGGCCACGGGCCGGTGCGCGCACCCTCGGCTGGCCGTTCAGCCTCTGGGCTGTTCCAGGCCCCCGGTTGCGCCTGGCTGGCTCGGCGGACAGCCGCACGGCAAGCTCCGGCACGGCTAATCAACACGCACGCACGTCCGGCATGTGGCATGCCGTTCTGGCGACGCATGGACCCGTGTGGGGTGTCTTGGATGCAGCTGAGGCTCCGGCGAGAGCTGGTCTCGTGCTGCGACGGGCCGTGGCGCACACGACGTGGCCGTCTGCGGCATCGCGGCGGCCCTGTTCCCCAGGTATAAAGGGGCCCTGTCTGCATCGCGTGGCCAGCGCCCCGGTTTCATGTAGAGGCTGGACGCGCACCGCAGCCGCCGGTTCTGAAACGCCAGCACGCCGCCGTCGCACGAGATCGGGGCTGGGCCCGTCTGTCGCCGGCCTGCCCGTGTAACCGCGGCCCCGGCCATGCGGACAGCCGCCGACATATCAGCGTCGCCCGCGCCGCGCTGGGCCTCGTCCCAGCAGCCCAACATGTCCAAAGGCGCGACCCTGCGCTCCTCGCCCTCGCCGCCGCCGCCGCCGCCCTCGCCCACGCTGCGCCGCATGGCCTCCTTCGCGCACTACTTCCGCTCCAGCAAGCCCGCCGCC
>PKSG01000383.1:34804-49581 GCA_002916505.1 Tolypocladium paradoxum | reverse complement strand
TCGCGCGCGGGCGTCGGCGCGGGCGGCGCGGGGCTTTCCGTCCCGGGCGTCCGCCGGGGACTGGCCGTTGCGGCGCCGTCGGTCCTCTTCCAGGGCAGACGCCGGCCCATGGTGGCGATGCGGCGAGGTGGTTGGAGAGGGTGTGTGTGGTGTTGAGTGTGACAAACGTGCTGGGCCTGAGCTCCATGTGCGAAACTGCTCTGCACCGGCGAGCCACGTGCGAGCTCCAGGCTGCAAGTACTGCGTAGAGCTCACGCACCAACTTTATTTTCATTTTAAAAAACTACATGGACCATATCATAGTACTGATCCTGGGCCATATAGGTTCTTTCAGAGCTCTGGCGATGCCTGGCGCGTTACTCACAATAGGTTGTTTCCTCTGTGAGGTGAGCCGGCGTGGGTCGCCACAGCGCGGGCTGTCGTCCAGTCTCCAGTGTCCACGCCCCAGTCCTGACTCCTGATTCCTGAATTCGATTTACATTCATGGAGAAACATATCCAGTAAGCCTCAGGGGTGAGTGTGGATGGCTGTTCAAGCATCATTCCAAATATGAACATCAAGGCTCGTACTTGCTTGTCCACTTTCATCTAAGACCTGTACACAGAATACCTAGGTCTCCAGCTCTTGGGCCCTTCGAAGAAAAACAAATACAACGTCACTCTAACAGCTCCATCAATGCTTCCTTCACTGCGTCTCCCCGACAACCTTCCTAATGGCATTGGCCACGTGGTCAATGTTCTTGGTATTCAGGCCGGCCATGCTGATGCGGCCGTTCTTGGTCATGTAGATGTGGTACTCGTCGCGCAGCTGCTGCACCTGCGGCTCCGACAGGCCCGTGAAGCTGAACATGCCGATCTGGTCCGTGATGTGGTTCCAGGTACCGGGCGTGCCGAGCGCCTCGAGCTTGGAGCGCAGCGCCTTGCGCATGCTGATGATGCGGCCCGACATGGTCCGCAGGTTCTCCTCCCACTCGGCGAACAGCTTGGGGTCGTTGAGCACGGTGCTGGCGATGCGGGCGCCGTACAGGGGCGGGTTGGAGATTTCGGATCTCTGCAGGATGGCCAGCTGGGACGCAATCCTCCCGATGGTCGCCGACGCCTCGGCGCCAGGGCCCGTCACCACGTGGAAGCAGCCTGCTCGCTCGCCGTACAGGCCAAAGTTCTTGGCGAAGCTCTGGCAGACGAGAAGCTCGAATCCCTGGTCGATGAAGTAGCGGATGGCCGACGCATCGCGGGCCAGGTCGCCCGAGGCAAAGCCCTGGTAGGCGCAGTCGAAGAAGGGGAAGTGCTTCCTCTGGCTCATGATGACGGCAAGCTCCTTCCACTGGTCCATGGTCGGGTCGACACCCGTCGGGTTGTGGGCGCAGGGGTGGAGCAGGATGATGGAGCGCTCAGGGGCGGCCTGGATGGCGGCCTTCATGCCCTCAAAGTCGAGGCCATTGGACTGCTTGGAGAAGTAGGGGTACTGGGCAGTTTCCAGGCCGACGTTTCCGAAGATCTGCTTGTGGTTTGCCCAGGTGGGGTTGGACAGGTAGACGGTCCTGCTGCCCTTGTAGAACTTGGCGAGGAAGAGGGCGCCGAGGTGGACGGCGCCGGTACCGGAGATGGTCTGCATGGATGTGGCGCGTTTCTCTGCGAGGGCCGGCGAGTCGGCGCCGAGTATCAGCTCGGCGGCCTTGGAGGTGAAGTCGGGAATGCCGGCGATGGGGGCATATTCGTGGTTCAACTCGGGGTTGTTTCGGAGAATGTCGTCTGCCTGCGAGACGCACGCGGGGTCAGCATGTGGTTGACGGCCGCAGAGAGACGGAAGGATTGCAGCTGGGAATGGAGGATTGTGGTGCGGATGAGTGGTGCCTGTCGCCAGTGACACCAAGCAGAAGCCGTCACAGCCCTCCCCACGGCCAGCAGTGAAATCAGCCTCTACATGCCTTTTTGACAACGGGCAGCACCCAAGGCTTAGCATTGTCGTCACGGTAAGCGCCGATTCCCTGCAGAGACAAAAGTGTGAGTCGCCGGACGTTGGCGCCCTCGGCCCTCGGGCCATGGGGGTAATGGCTCATACCAGATCGACCTTGAGGGCGCTCGTGTCGGCCCTGTACGCGCGGGCGAGGCCAAAGAGCGCATCCTCGGGCGCCTGGGGGACGGTGTCGGCGGGGAAGCTGGTGACGGAGGCCATGGCGGGCGAGATGTGGCTTGCGATGTTGTTGATTCTCGCGAGGGACGACGAGGAAGCCGAAGTTGCAGCTGAAGGGGACGACGATGGAGCCATGGTGGGACGATGGCGGGGTGGTGGGGGGATGCGGCAGCAATAGCGCGGGTTCCCGTGTCCTGCTCCCTTGCGGTCGAGCGGAAGCTGACGGCCCAACGCGAGCCCAAGGACGCCTGCTGAAGCGGAAGCAGCTTACCTACGGTGCCTTGTGCGTGCCGTCGTGCGTCTGCAAGTCCCGTCCTCGGGTGATGTCTGGGTGCTGCTCACATGCCCAGTGCAGCAGTTGCTGCTTCGCCCGCCGCATCAACCCATCACCCGAAGCCTGGATGCCGACTTCTGGGCGGCGGCCGGCCCGCGACTTCCGGCAACCGGCGCACCGGGCGCCAATTAGTCACGGAATGGATCCCCCATTCTCTCGAGTCTGTTCTGTACATTTCAATTTCGCTTTCTCTTTCTATTGGACGCTGCACATGTTCCTCACCATCTGGGGTGCTCACCAAAATCTCGAGTTCCCACACATGCCAAACTGCCCGCCGGCTCCTTTCACGTGTTGCCGCACTGCCCTGCGCTACGCAGTTGGAAGTAGCTTCTGCCGCCAGTTACCTTGCACAAGTGACGACGCTCAACACACGTCGCCGTCATATCATCAGGTCCCAGATTACAAGAAAGGCGCAGAGCCCGCTGGCCGCAAAGAACGTGTATCGAGCCGCGCTGGGCCGTTGCGCGGCCTGCTGGAGCTGCTTGTTGCCGCCTCCCACGTTTTCCGTCGTCGAGAACGAGTCCGTCACGAGCTGCTCGATATGCGCAGACTGCGTGGCCAGATTGTTGACCAGGAGCGACTGTAGTTCTGAGATTTCCACCAGCGACTTTTCCGCGCCCCTGGAACGTCTCATCAGCATACCCAACAAAGTCAGGATCCGCCGGCACATCAACATACCTGACCTTGCCCAGCGTGCTCTCGTAGTGCTTCATCATGTCCTGGTTCCCCTCCTCGAACATCTGAACCTGCTCCTCGGTCAAGCCTTGGCTGGGAGCGGCTGCATCATCCAACGCGCCACCTCGTGCTTCAGCAGGCGGCCGAGATTTGGCTGAAGCAAGGGGAAAGTCTGCAAAGTCGGCCGCTGGCGGAGGCAACAGAGCACGCGTCTTTTCCATCTCCCGTGTTAACCTCGTCTCCATCATGTCCTGTTGCGTTCGACAGCACAGCTCCAGCCTCTGTCGTAAAAACCACAGCACTCCATCTCGGTGAATCTCTGTTTGTTGGGCCTGAGCCTCCGCTGCCGCATGCTCTGCCGTCTTGCTGCTCGCATTGCCGCCCGAAGCCCAGGAGCTGAGGGCACTTAGTCCGCTGGCGTGCTTTTTGCGAATGATTGCTGATTCCGTCTCGCGGCGAAGCCGTTCGGCGTCGTCGAGGGCCCGTATACTCGCATTGAGCTCGCGTATCATCTGCTTCGCATTTGCGTCGACATCCTCCCGCTCGCGGTCTGTCAAAACTCGTGGCTGCCCTTGCGCGGCGCGGCCATGCGCTTTTCGTGGCTGTGCGGTCGACAGGTACGCCTGTCGGACGTCCCTGAGCTCCTGGTGCAGGCTGGTGATGTGGGAGTTCTTGTCGCATCGCAAACGTCAGACGGTGATGGCCTTGGGAAGAATAGTATAGAGACTCACTATGCGATAGGCTTCTTTTATGAAGCCCTCAATGGCGTCCACGTCGAGAGTAGCCTTGCCCGATGTCGTTGGCGCACCACGCTTGCCGAGGAGCTCATCGAACTCTGATGTGATGTCCACTGAGGGCAGAATCGCTGACGCCATGGCGAGTCTTGGGCCTCAATCAATGCTTGCATACGATTGCAGCTACGGTGGTCAATTAGGTGTGCAAGCTGCACTCCGTGGTGGGGGCCCAATAGGTGCACGGGTACCTACCTGGGGAGTTGGTTGCTTAGTCATCCATTTTCTCACCTCAATCACTGGCCTTGCCAACCAGCTTCGCCAGGCGTGTCCCAAACGATGACTTCCCCTGCCATGATTCTTGAAATGCAGCGTTAGCACCGACGGCCAGCTATGGCAGAAGCACAGCATCGCCAGAATCAGTCATGTTTCTCGTCTGTCGATACGCCGCGGTATCTTTGATCGGTGCATGCACTGGCTGGTTTCCTGGCTTCCACGGGTGGTGCAGAGTCTGAAAGCCCTTCCTCCAGCCTGGTGCCTACCACCGAGAATTGTTCTAAAAAACTCAAGACTAAGATGAGTTGCGAATGAAGCGCGTATGTACTCCGTACGAAGTAGGTCATCTCGCTGTCGCTGGTGCGGAGCCGCAAAGCACGGGGACAGAGCCGCCTACATGCTTGCGCTGAGCCATCTCGGCGGCGCAATGGAACTGAATTGACCAATGCCTCTACACCCCCTGGCGATTCACCCCATGGTTGCTGGCTGGACGTCTGGCTAGGTGGGTAAATAAACGTCCCGTTTCGGAAGCTGACCGGACATGCACCCGGCCTCTGTGGAACGCCGTGTCACGGACTCACGGAAGTCGACCGAGGCCACTGACAAGCCCACCGAGGCCACTGACAAGCCCATCGCCGGCAACGATTTGCGACACATTTCCATTCAGCTTCCCATCCAGCCAGCCATCGACGAATCCCGCATGGCAAGCTCCAGAATTACCATCACGGCCCGGCCCGGCCCTCTCCTCTGGTACATGAACCTGGCGATATGAGCTGACCAGCACCAGTATGGAGCATGAGACGGGAGGCCCTGGACCGCCGCCCGACAATGGCCCGCTCCCCGAGAGGCACGATGCCGTCGTGGCAGCGGAAGCGCTCGGCCAAGTCTCCAGCCATCCGACAGTATCAGAACCAGACGCCCTTGAGCGCACGTCGACCACTCTTGATGACCCATCCGCTGCGCTGACCCCAGCCGTGCTTGAGTCTGCAGAGCACCTCTCCCGAGTCTCGAGCGGCCCGCCATACAGCGCCTTCTCCCCATCGACCAAGATCTGGGTCACCACCATGGTCACCATCGCCAGCGTCATCTCGCCCATGACGGCCAACCTCTACTTTCCCTCGTTGAACGACGTCGCCGCCGACCTCCACGTCTCCGTCTCGCTCATCAACCTCACAATTACCACCTACATGGCCTTCCAGGGGCTGGCACCGACCATCTCCGGCGGCTTCGGCGACAGGGCTGGCCGCCGCCCTGCCTTCATCGTCGCCTTCCTCGTCTACCTCGTTGCCAATATCGGCCTGGCACTGCAGCGCGACTACGCAGCCCTCATGGTGCTTCGATGTCTGCAATCCGCCGGCAGCAGCGGCACACTTGTCCTCGCGTATGCCGTCGTCGCCGACATCTCGTCCAGTGACGAGAGAGGCAGATACATGGGCATTGTAGGCGCTGGAGTCAACGTGGGGCCCACCATGGGTCCAGTGCTCGGTGGCATCTTGAGCCAGTTCCTCGGTTGGCCATCCATCTTCTGGTTCTGTGCCGTCTTTGTTTTTGTCTGGCTCATCCCATGGACCCTCTCGGTCCCCGAAACATGCCGCGCAGTTGTTGGCAACGGCTCCATACCGCCGCCCAAGTGGAACATGACCCTGATCGACTTCATCCGACGCCGCGGCATCAACCAGCGACCAGAGTCGGCGCCAAAGGTGAAGATGCGAATGCCGAACCCCCTAAAGACACTCTACATCGTCTTCAGGAAGGAAGAAGGCCTGCTCTTGTTCATCTCGGCCATCATATATCTCAACTTCATCCTGGTTGCGGCCACCCTGTCGACACTGCTCATGCACATTTACAAGTTCGATGCGTTGGCAGTCGGGCTTTGCTATCTGCCGTACGGAATTGGCTGCTGCTTTGCCAGCCTTGTCCAAGGATATGTCGCCGATTGGAACTATCGCAGAATTGCGAAGAAGCTTGGGGTGCCGGTGCAACACAAGCGGGGAGAGGACCCGGTTGACTTCCCCATCGAAACTGCGCGGATCCAACCCATATATCCAGCCCTACTAATCGGAGCCGGAGCACTCATCGGCTGGGCATGGGCGCTGGAGGTCGAGGCGAACGTGGCGGTACCACTGGTGCTTCTGTTCATCATCGGCATGCTTGTTCCGACGTCCTTTAATGTCCTCAACACCCTCATCATCGACATCAACCCCGATGCTCCAGCGACGGCGGCGGCGGCCAACAACCTGGTGCGGTGCTCCTTTGGTGCCGTGGCGACGGCCGTGATCGACAACATGCTCCATGCTATGGGCAGGGGATGGTGCTTCACGTTCCTAGCGCTGATTATGGTGTTGTGTCTTGTCGGACTGAGGGTCCTCGAAAAGCGCGGCCCTCGTTGGAGGGCCGAGAGAGCGGAGAAGGCCGGCAAGAGGACAGCCAGCAAAAGTGAGCGATGAAGCGGACGGAGTAGTATACGAAGACACACGAAGCATAGCAGCGGCGTTGGCAAGACTGAGGTGACTTTTTTCAGCGGTAATAATGACACGTATTTTATAGAGCCGTCACAGCCGAGTTGAGGGACTCTCTCTGTGACTCCCACATCAGCCAATCTGAACGTGTGGTCCTGTAATCCGGGTCAGCCGCTGACACGTAGACATCTACAAAGGAAGCAAACTTACGGCAAAAGGCCCATGGCGTTCACCTTCCAGATACCCACGGCCAATGCCACTAGCTGCATTGCCACGTAGACAAGCTTTGTCTGGAGCACCTTGGACGAGTTGCCTTGGGTCTGGAAGCGCTCGAAAGCCTGATTCGTGCTCATCAAGCCGACCAAGGGGTTCTTGAAGGCCATGAAGACCATCATGATGCTGAAGATCTGGAGCGAGTTGCCGGACATATACATCATGATGGCCGTCATGGGCAGGGACTTGACAGGGGCAAGCGCCACCTCCCACGCCTTCTTGAGCTTCAGCGTCTCCATCTCGTCGGTCGTCGGGGCCTTTCGCGGCTGCGGCTTGCCATCCTTCTTCTAATCCAGACCATCCGTTAGTCACTGGTCAAACACTCGCCATCTGTATGCGTGAAGAAGGACTGGGAGCCGAGCTGGTGTGCGCACCTTGGAACTCGAGGAGCTGGACGAGAAACCGACGGGGTCCGAAGCGCCGGGCAGCCTGTTGCGGGCCGGTGGCGGGGATTCGAGCTGCGCGACCCAGACGGGGACGCTAGCTTTCGAGGTCGCCATGCTGCTGGCTGCCAGGAGGTGGATGGTGGAGGCAAAGGCTGCGAGTGTCAGTCGTCGCGGAATGAGGTTCAAAGGATGGTTACGAAGAGGATCCACCCTGGCATGTTCTCCGTACTCCGTATGCGCGCAAGTCCGCAGCCCGCTTAATCGCAACTGCCTGGGGTTGGGGTGCTTACGAGTACATATGTACCTTATCGATGGCTGTGGCATCCGCTGCATCCCTGCTTGTCGCGCGCCCCGAATCTTCAACTCCCCCTTTTCTACCCGGGTTAATGGAGGCAGATGCGACGCGCGCGATCACGACGAGAGCTGTCCTTTACACGAAGACGACGAGTCGAACCGACGACACAGACGAAACTCGAGCGACCGTCGGCCACAGGAACGCGCGCCGCTGGATGCCACGGCGGGTGCTGCGAAGCTCATTGGTCGGACCGCAACGGTTGGCGTTGTCCTGCGTCCGGCACGAGCTGCATGTGACGACTCCCACCCAAGCTCTCCAGAGCGGTCTCGACTGGTCGTCGATGAGGCGTGAGGGGCCCGGAACGTCCCCATCCCGGCGAAACCAGACTTACCCGCACACCACGTCGCGTGACGAGGCTTCTAACCTCCAGCCGGGGTACGGATACTGCGAGTCACCACCACTACCATGTCGGCCAAGGATGGTGGAGGGGACTCTAAGCTGTTTGCCCGAGTAAGCTCCCCAGCCCTTTTTGCCTCCGGCATCGCCTGGTCTCTCGTGTCCGCTCTGTGGGACACAACCTCGTCGCGATTATCATCTCGCAGACCATCACTCCTGCACTGTGTTCGATCGCGCTGTGTCGTCGTCGCAGCGCGCGCCGCCCTTTGCCCTCTCCATACCATGCCCTCTTGCACCGTCCCCGGCCCTGCCACCCGATAACAAGATGCTGGGCGTGTTCCCCGTGTACGCGGCGCCCGTGTCGTTCGACAAGCTAAGGACTCCGCAGGGCAAAGTAGCCGAGCTACGCATCGAGCTGAACAGCGGCGGCAAGAAGGACAAGAACTACGCCATCAAGAAGGTCGCGCTCAAGCGGATTGTCGCCAACATGACGATGAGCAACAACGACATGGTTGCGCTGTTCCCCGACATAATCGCATGCATGAACATCCCGAGCTTGGAGATCAAGAAGATGTATGGGCCCCATTGCAATGATAAGCGGCGGAGATACTAATGGGGTGCAGGTGCTTCCTCTACCTCGTAAACTATGCCCGCGTGCGGCCAGAAATCGCGGTTAAGGCGATTCCCATCTTGGAGAATGTTAGTCGGACTGTGGCCATCGCGGAAACCGGTGCTAACAAAGCTCCAAGGATATGGAAGACCACAACCCTCTGGTTCGGGCTCTTGCTCTGCGGACCATGTCATACATTCATGTCAAGGAGTTTGTCGAAGCGACGGTGCCAATCGTCAAGCATATGCTGCGGGATTCCGATCCATACGTGCGAAAAACTGCCGCCTTCTGCGTCGCCAAGCTGTACGACCACGACCGGCAAATGGTGGAGAGATCGGACCTCATCGACCGCCTCAACTCGCTGTTAAGGGACGACAATCCCACAGTGGTGGCCAGCGCGCTGGCTGGGCTGATGGACATTTGGGAACGCAGCGATGCCATCAAGCTTACGATAGACTACAGCAATGCATCCAAGATGGTGGCGATCCTCCCAGACTGCTCCGAGTAAGCCATCCGGGATCCTGTCGAGAGGGGGGATGCTAACGCATATCAGATGGGGCCAGACATACATACTGGAGGCGTTGATGTCGTATGTGCCGCAGGAGACTGGCGAAGCCGCATTGTTGGCCGAGCGCATTGCGCCGCGGCTATCCCACTCCAACTCGTCCGTCGTCTTGACTTGCATCAGGGTCATTCTGTACCTGATGAACTACATCGCGGACCAGAAGCAGATATCGGCCCTTTGCAAGAAGCTCTCGCCCCCTCTGGTGACGCTTCTAGCCAAAGGACCCGAGGTGCAATACTTGGCGCTGAGGAACGCGCTATTGATATTACAGAGGCGGCCCGAAGTGTTGAGAAACGACATCCGAGTCTTCTTCTGCAAATACAACGACCCGATTTACGTCAAGGTGACCAAGCTGGAGCTCATATTCATGCTCGCCAACGAAAAGAACATTGACGAGGTCTTGACGGAGCTCAGAGAGTACGCCACGGAGATTGATGTGCATTTCGTACGGAAAGCAGTCCGTGCCATTGGCAAGCTGGCCATCAAGATTGAGCCTGCGGCGCGGCGGTGCATTGACCTGTTGCTGGAGCTCGTGTCGACAAAGGTCACATACATCGTGCAGGAGGCCACCGTCGTCATCCGAAACATCTTCCGAAAGTACCCCAACCAGTACGAATCCATCATCAGCACGCTATGCGAGCACCTGGACTCGTTGGACGAGCCGGAGGCCAAGGCAGCCATGGTGTGGGTCATTGGGGAGTATGCGGATCGCATCGAGAACAGCGACGCGCTGCTCGAAGACTTCCTGTTCTCGTTTGCCGAGGAGCCGGTGGAGGTGCAGTTGGCGCTCCTGACGGCGACGGTCAAGCTGTTCATCCAAAGGCCGACCAAGGGCCAGGAGCTGGTGCCCAAGGTGTTGAAGTGGGCGACGGAGGAGACGGACAACCCGGACCTGCGGGACAGGGCCTACATGTACTGGCGGCTGCTGTCGACGGACATGAACGCGGCGAGGCAGATTGTGATGGGCGAGAAGCCGCCCATCACGGCCGAAGCAGAGCGACTGGAGGCGCCGACGCTCGAGGAGATGTGCCTCAACGTCGGGACCCTGGCAACGGTCTATCTCAAGCCGGTCCAGATGGTGTTTCGGTCTGCGAGGCCGCGGAAGCTGCAGGACTCGCCGGCACTGCAGAAGCAGAACCTCCTGGTGGATAGAGACGGCCAGAAGAGCATCAGCATGTTTGGGCGAGGCGGCCAACCGACGGACATTGACCTGCGGAGCCGGAACGCGGGGCCGGCCAATGGGGAGGGCAACCTGTCTCAGGCGGTGAGCGACGCAGACGCCTACTTCTCGAGTGTCGGAACGCAGCAGATGGCGGCGATGCGGATAGACCAGGGCGACGATGTGTTTGGCGGCGGGGGAGGAAACGTGACGGGCTATGTGGTGAGCGCCCATGCACCGCAGGCAGTGATGCAGCCGGCACAGGGCGGGGGCAGCAACGGCGACTTGTTGGTGTTGTGAGGCGGCAGCAGATGGGACGTTGGTGGCGGCAGTGGATAGTTTGTACCACGCGACGAATGCAACGCGACTACTTGGGCATGGAGTTTGTCCACAACGGGCGAGGGGCGATATGGTGCGGAACTGGGGAGAGAACAGTCTGAGGTCGGTTTCAAGCCGGTAACGCGGCCGAGTTGGATGCCAATGGTGCCACGGATCGAGGGGAGGCCGTCACGGACCACGTCGCGTCGTCGGGAAGCGGGCGGAAGCTACCTGGGTTCGTGGGTTCTGGGACGGCGTCAAGTCTAGACCGTGGCACGTGCCATGTCCCATGAAGGTTGACGCCGTTGACCGCGATGTGATGTGCACCCTTTGGTCTAAGAATAGGCACTGTAGGTATATATGTACCTGAGTGGACTGCGATTGGATGGACGAGAAAGATGAGAGTATGGCGGCGACGAGCACAGTCGGTCGAGTGTCGGCATCCGAGTTCCATTGCCGCTGCTGCTGCTGCTGCGGCATTGAGGTCAAATGCGCATGCCCGGCATCTGTATCGCGGTGCTGCTCCGTTGCCTACCAGTGGCCACGACGGCACACGACTGCATGGCAGCCCCCCTTCCCACCCGCATGGTGTCTCGGCAGCACACGGAGGGCGGCAGCCGGCCCCAGCATTTATTCTCCGTGCCGCGTTGGGTTGGGTTCAGTACTCGTAGACTCGCCGCGCCGTCCAGTCACGGCCGTCGGCGGGCGACGCTGGAATGCTGCCGGCGAGCTTTGCGACGAGGGGGGAGCGGATGCGGTGGCGGCAGTTGATGAGATGGAGTGACGACGGGCGGGCCCCACCGGGCGGCAGTACGAGTAAGATGCGGCATCCTCGCTCCCCCAGGACCGCGGCCAGTGGGGTCCAGTATTAATAGTGTCCGGGGTAATTCCATCATCGCCGTTGCATGCATCGAGCCGCCTGATGGGTACGAAGTACGATGCGATGCCGCAGGTCAGGAGAGCGGCGCAGCAGGTCTGCTGCTCTGATGGCTCCGTGCCCTGTGCCCGCCTCGTCTATTTACGGTGGGTGATGGGTCGTTGGGCTCAGCCTTGAGGAGCAGTTGTGCCGGGCTGAAGGCATCATGTAGGTACCTAGGTCCTAGGTAGGTTGGCAGCATACCAATGGGTACCTCAGGGAGGTGCGTTCTCTACCTACGGCTGCTGTTGGGGTGAATAGGTACATTTGGATCAGGGTAAGGCGCCTTCCAGCAGCTTCAACACGAGCTCCATGCACTCGCAGCACGAGGCACCTGCCACATGCCTTCATCCACGACTCCACGTCCACTGTCGACAGCCTGTTCCTTGATGCCTCCCCTGCCCCTCTGCCGAGTTATGTCTCAGAGCCAAAACAGCAGCACGCACAGCACAGCCAAGCCTTGGCTCTTGGCCACACCAACCCTTAGCAGCCGCTGCGCCGTCTCCAGCGACCAATCACCGCCAGCATCGGCCATCCCCAGGCCGTCCCCAGACGGCCCAGCACAACCTTGGAAACGGCGCCCGCTGCCGCTCTGCTGGGAGTGTCCGTCTTGCCCGCCCACCAACCCGAGCGCTCGCCTTGGCCAGCGTCTGGGTCTGCGTTGCTTGGCCCCTGTCCGTCCTGTGACTCCTGTCCTGTCCTGTGCTGCCCGTCGCCGCTCCCTCCTTCGCCCTCGCCGTTTGCTTTTCTCGTCTCCGCCAGCACAAAGGCAATCCATCCTCACCTCGCGGCCTCGACTGGGTTAGGCCACTATTGTTACCGCAGACTGACTACATCGCCACCCTCAATTCAGCCCCAGACCTATAGTGGTGGCCTCTCGGTTTAGCGCCTCGACGTTCGCTCGCTTCAGTCCGCAGCCGGCCTTCCGTCTCCCCACTCGAACCCCGTGTGGCCCGGAACCTGGCTGGGCCAGCCTGTGTGTTACAGTCCAGGCCAGCCCAGCGCCTGCTAGCGACTCCGTGGGGACCGTCGACTCGTCCTTCGACCAGCATCCAGGCCTGACGTCTACATTGCGATTCTCCGACGTCCACATCCGACCGTTGGCCTCTTCCATCTCGTTTCTCCGCCCTTCCTCCACCGGCATCATCGCGACGAGCTGCCGTTTTGTCGTCTCCCACCGCTGCGCTGCGTATGAATTGAGTCGGTCTGCCCGCTCCGTTCGCCAGCCCCCATCGCTGGTGCGACACCGCTCCAAGCCGCCACCACACTCGTCCCCTCGTTTGCACCGAGATGGAGTCGACCATGAGCGGTGGCAACACCACCTCGCCCGACGACGCTCGCCTCGAGCAGCCCAGAGACGCCGTCCCGATGGAGACCATGCCTCGATCGACCGCGACGCAAGGCGATTCGACCAAGGCCACTGACGGCGCTGGCGGTAATCAGGATGCAGCCGAACACCCATCACAATCCGCGGGCCTCCCCGCCGATCCTGAGCCGCCCGCCAGGGCGCAGAGCGATGCCCCAGCATCGCTCAAGGGAAAGGAGAAGGAAGATGATGCTCCCGCGCCGCCTTCCAAGGAGAGAAGCGACTCCATCCTGGCAATTGGCCCCGCCCAGGACGACATAAGAGCCCTTGCCCCCAGCGGAACCGACAGCGGCCCCGTGTGCAACATTACGCTGTTGCTGACTTCAGGGAGCCGTCACCCGTACAAGCTGGATGCCAAATATCTCACCAGGAGGAATGTCGCCGTGCCCGAGGAGGCGGAGAGCGGGCACCCGGACCCCTTCAGCATCAGCGTCTACACCCTCAAGGAACTCATCCTGCGAGAATGGCGCAACGATTGGGAGGCGAAGCCAGCGAGCCCAAGCAGCATACGGCTCATACATTTCGGCAAGCTGTTAGACGATAAGGAGCCGCTAAAAAGTAGGCGCATGTGGCTTTCCACCGTCCTCATGACTAACGAGCAAACAGAGTACCAATTCAGCATCGAGAATCCAAACGTCATACATATGAGCATCCGCCCCTCAGACTTGGACGAGGAGGAGCCCAAATCCGGCAGCAAGAACCTCCCCGCGGGCAGCGGCGACGGTCAGCGGACCAGGGGTGGCAGCAATTGCTGCGTCATCTTGTGAGGCACGGGCGCGATGCATGTCGACGACCATGTTGCGCACAGCGACTGCGTTTCACACATTAACCTTTACTGGGGCGTGTCTCGAAAGCGGGACGCGAGAGCTTCGGCCCCAGGCGAACTATACCCAGCCCGGCGATTTCAGACGCGGGCTGCCCGCTCGACTCTCCTGGCAGGCCTGAGATACGGCTCTCCGGAGCGGGGGCGATGGCCTCCCTCGTGTCATACCTACACTCATTGAATCACCTCGTTCCCTTGTCTTGGCCTATTGTTTTAACAGGGAAGCAGCGCATGACGGAAACATTGCCACGGAAGCAAGGAGGGAAACCGGAGTCTACATGGGCGCATCGTATCATCTTGTACAAATGTATTGTTCCTCATCTATTTCCCCCATCTTCTTGCGGGCAGGTAACCCCGAGAGGCCTTGCCCGCTGGAGGGGGAAGGGCATGTCCATGGCAGGATAGAATCGCAGTTGTATTGTGCTGCTGTCCTCGTACACTTGGCAGGCATCACGCGCTTCCTCATATGGAGCTTTGGATCTTGACATGTTTGTGTCGTGGTGTTGTTGTACATGTAGTCCAACTCGCGTTGCCGTCCGTGAGCTTTGCCTCTACTTTTGAATCTTGAGCTTCTTCTCCATCTCGTCGTGGAAGCCGACGACGCCCCTCGTCTCCTCGCCGGTAAAGACGTCCTCCCAGGTAATCATGTCCTCCCTGCCGCGCAGGATATCCTCGTGCACGCTGGGCAGGCTGCCGCCGCCGAGGGCCATGGGGCGCCACTCGCCGTCGCGGACAATCTTGAGCTCCATGCCGCGGCGGACGGGCTCGGCGATGCCAAAGGCGCGGCGGAGGGACTCCATGCGGACGGCCTCCTGGGTGGCCTCCCAGGCCTTGAGGCGGGCCTCGAGGGGATGGGACGAGGCCGGCGGCGCGGCGGCGCTGGCGGAGTCGTGGGGGGACGGGCCGACGCCGTGGCGGAGGGTGTCGTGGACGCCGGGGGCGGAGGGGGCGGAGGAGGTGTGCGTGTGGGAGAAGGAGGAGGGGTTGGCGTGGGAGGGGACGATGCGCAGGGACTGGCAGGGCGAGCATGTCAGCTGTGGTGTTGAGGGCGAGGCACGGACA